>LPNX011112687.1:115759-156526 GCA_001517045.1 Pseudotsuga menziesii
CCTCGGAGATAGAATCAGAACCAAAAGTAAGACCCCAAAACAGTAAGATGATCTCCTGACAGCAATAGCCTCTTTCTTCCTAGCCCCAGTGTCTTCTTCTTCCTCAGTTATGCACTACAACTGAGTGTGAGTGAGTGTGTGATAAATAGAGAGGCTCACTCTCCATTTATACTAATTCCCAACTTGACAATAACCTATTAGGGACGACTTCTCTAGGAGAGTCTAATAACCCTAGTGCCCCGGAACTGAGGGGACTTTAACCCTTGATCAATAGGAGGGTTACCCGCAATGACTTGACATGACTTGTTTACATTATAGAAACTCCCGATCGGAACATCGGGGCATGACATGACTCAATTACATTACAGACACATCCCGGAATAAACATTGGGTTACAATACATAAGAAATACAAGTGAATACATTCTGAAGTTACAGTTACATCAACACTCCCTCTTAACTAGGAAGGTATTCTCTCAACACAATTTATCAACACAAGTCTTCTTCTCTATATCATCTGGATCATCCTCGAGTTCTCGTCATCTTCAAGTCGTCTTCATCTGGATCTGGATCATCACTAGAACATCATCACTGGATTTGGATCATCACTGGATCTGGACTTACATATGACCTTGACTCGTTCGAAAGGCATGCCCAAGACTCACATATGACCATGAGAGGAACTTAATCCCCTCACCATGTCAGAATGGTCCAACCCTTACATCTGACCATGGAAGGAACTTCATCCTCTCACCGTATCAAAATGGCCCAGCTTTTACATTTGACCTTGACTCGTCAGAATGGCCTAGCCCTTACATCTGACCTTGACTCGTTAGAATGGCCTAGCCCTTACATTTGACCGTGACTCATCAAAATGGCCCATCCCTTACATCTGACCTTGACTCATCAAACTGGCCCAGCCCTTACATTTGAACTTGACTCATCAGAATGGCTAAGCACTCATATTTGATCATGTGAGAACACATCCCATAGTCATATCAGAATGGCCCTCAGTCCCAGACTGAGCTTTCATGGTAACTGACCAGGTGCCTCCATTCTCCCAGAGAATGGCATCAGCCCTTATATCTGATTAAGTGAGAACCAATACCTCAATCACATCAAAATGTCCATGTACTCACATCTGATCATGTAAGACTAAATCTCACATTCATATTAGAAATGCCCCCAGTCCCAGATTGAGTATTCTTGGTAACTGAATAGGCACCTCCATTCAAAGAATGGAAATAGCCCTTATATTTGATCATGTAGGAACCAATCCTACAGTCATATCAGAATGGCTCAGCACTCATATCTGACATGGAAGGAACCAATCCTCTCACCATGACAGAATGGCTCAGCCCTTACATCTGACCATGGAAGGAACTTAATCCTCTGACCATGTCAGAATGGCTCACGGACTCATCACTTCCCCTTGGAAGGAACCTCGATCTAGAGAACACCAAGCTTCTCCTTGAAGTACTCAAAATTCACTCTAGCTAATGGCTTTGTCGACACATCAGCTATCTATTCATCCGTCGTAACATATTGAAGTTTCACTGCTCCTCTCTGCACAATATCCCTGATATAGTGATATTTGATATCAATATGCTTCGACTTGTCATGGAACATCGAGTTCTCCAACAATTTCACACAACTCTGGTTGTCACAATATATACAAATAGTATCTAACTGGAGATCAAATAAATCAGATAGTAGCTTCCTTAGCCATACTGCCTCACAACTAGCTGAACAAGATGCGACATACTCTGCTTCAGCTATACTCAGTGCCACACAAGATTGCTTCCTTCTAAACCAAGAGATCACACCTGATCCCATACTGAAGCAACAACCTGAAGTGCTCTTCCGATTGATGGAACTGCCTGCCCAATCTCAATCAACATAACCCTACAGGTTAATCTTTTGATTCACCTCATACTTGAGCCCATTATCAACTGTACGGGTATCTCAGAAGATGCTTTGCAACAATTAAGTGAACTTGTCTTGGATCTATCAGGAACTGGCTCAAGGTGTTCACAGCAAAGCAAATATCTGGTCCTATGTTCGTTAGATACATCAAGGACCCGATCATATGATGATACATCATAGCATCAACTGCTTCTGATGAAGCATCACTCAATAGCTTTAGGTTCGATGCCATAGGTGTGGTCATGGCCTTGCAGTCCATCATCCTGAATCTCTTCGGGATCTCTACCATATATTTCCCTTGTCCTAGAAAAATTCCATCTACATTCTGCCACACCTCCATGCCTAGAAAATAATGCATCATACCCAAGTCCTTCATTTTGAACTCGGCAGCAAGCTTCCTCTTCGTATCAGCAATCAACCCATCCATACCTATTACAAACAGATCATCTACATACAGTAGGAGCATCAATGGGTTTCCATCTTCAACCTTGTAGTAAAGGTTGGAATCTACTTTACTCTTGGTAAAGCCCAAACTGGATAGAAAGCTTTCAATTCTACCATACCATGTCCTGGGTGCTTGTTTCAAACCGTACAAGGCTTTCTTCAATCTACATACATGAGACTCCCTGTCATGTGTCTCAAAACCGACTGGATGCTCCACATACACTTCCTCTTCCACTACACCATTCAAGAAAGCAGTATTGACATACATTTGGTGTATCTTCCAGTTCATCACTACAGCCAGAGCAAGTACTGATCTAATGGAAGTGTATCTAGCTACAGTTCCAAAAGTTTCTTCATAATCTATTCCTTCTTTCTGGGAGAAACCACGAGCAACAAATCTTTATTTATAATTTTCTATGCTACCATCTACAGCATGCTTGATCTTGTAGATCCATTTAGAAGTTACAACAAACTTCCTTTCTGGTCTTGGGACAACATCCCAAACATCATTCTTCATGATCTATTGATACTCTTCGATCATAGCATCCTTCCATTCTTTCCGTTCTACCACTTCTTCATAATTGGAAGGTTCTTTATCGATAAAATCACATAATAATGCTACATACCCGGAGCAGGATCTGGTCCTCTTTCTTTCTCTGTGATTCTCTTCTGGAGCTCCACATATTTCCGCACCTTGGATAGCTTCTCGTACCCAAGCAAGTTTCCTCTTATGAGGATTCTTCTCCTGAGGTGGATTTATAGGTTCTTGAGGTTCTTCAAATTCTCAATCTTCTTCTTGAGTTTCTTTGTTCATGGTTGTATCATGAATTCTGGGTGCTTCTGCTTCTTCAGGTACTTCAGTAGGTCTCTTTATGGATTTTTTTTAAGCTGAGTCTTCATCAAATGTCACATCCCTGCTGATGTCGATCTTCTTGAATCCTGGGAAGTATATTCTATAATCCTTCGAGCTTTCAGAATATCCCACAAATATACCCTTCTTTCCTGAAGGATCTAATTTTGTCCTCTTCTCTTTTGGAATGTGTATGTACATTGGGCAGTCGAATATTCTGAGATGGTTGACTTATGGTTTCTTGCTGGAAAAGACTTCTTCAGGTGTCTTTTTCTTGAGTATTCTATGTGGAGTACGGTTCTGTACATACATTGTTGTTCTGGTAGCTTCTACCCATAAATGCATGGGAAGATCTTGATCATGAAGCATAGCTCTTGCAGCTTTCGTGATAGTTTTGTTCTTCCTTTCTGCAATCCCATTTTGTTGTGGATTATATGGAGTGGAAAACTCCCTCTTAATACCTGAGTCTTTACATAACTCTTTGAATTCATTTGATGTGAATTCTCCACCGTTATTTGATTGAAAGGTCTTTATCTTCTTTTCAGTGTGATCCTCGATCAAGGCTTTGAATTCCTTGAACTTGCTGAAAACTTCATCTTTGTTCTTCATGAAGTAAATCCATGTCTTCCTAGAAAAGTCATCAATGAAAGAAACATAGTATACATACCCGCTTAGTGAACTTGATGACATTGGTCCGCATATATCGGAGTGGATGATTTCCAAGATTCATATTTCCTTGCTCTTGCTACTTGGAAATGTCTTCATTGTATTCTTTCCTTTCGCACATCCTTTGCATACTCCATCATGTTTTGCTTGAATTTCTGGAAGACCTTCAACAACTTTGCTTGCAAGTGGTAGTGCTCTATAATGCACATGTGCAAGCCTTCTATGACAAATTTCATTTGGCTCTTTTGTGTCATGGATCAAGGCTTGTTCTGGATGGCTCTTCAATTTGTATAGATGTCCCTCTTGTTCCCCAATCACTACTGCATCATCGAAGGTCTTTCCTTTTGGCCACATGAGAACTTGGCCATCTACAAATGCAACCCTCGTGACTTTTGCATATAATGCAGATATGGAGAGGAGGTTCTTCTTGAGTCTCGGTACAAACAATACATCCTTCATCTTCATGGACTTTCCAGAGTCTAGCTTATAGGAGGATTCCCCACTACCTTTTATTGGATATTGGTAGTCATCTCCGAACTTCACCTTGTGAGGTGATTCATGTTCTGATAGTCTCACAAAAGACTCTTTGAATCCCGTCATATGTTTGGAATCCCCACTGTCTATAAGCCAACCATTGCTTCCATGTGTGATGTTTCCCGTGAGAGAGAAAATCAAAACATATTCTTCATCACTTGAAGAATCATCAATTTCTTGCTTGTTTCTCTTTGAGGAAGGTTCATCATCTTCTGTAGCATGAACATGATGTCTTCTCTTGTTGTTTTTCTTCTTGTGGGGATTTCTTTTGTTTCTAGGACAATCTCTGGCAAAGTGCCCTATTTCATCACAAGTATAACATATGAGTTGATATTTCTTGTAGGAAGAGTGCTTAACTTTAGAATGATGACGATGATGATGATGGTCCCTTTTGGGTTTCTTGGATTGAACTATGAGAGCTTGATCTTCACTTCCTATCTTTCATTCTCGAGCTGCTATCTGAGCTTCTTCTTGTGAGCATTCTTCCCAAAGTCTGCTAAACTTGACTAACTTATTTCTGGCATAGATCCCTTGAATGAAAGATTCCCATGTCCTAGGGAGTCCATTCAAGGTGGTCATTACAATCTCTGTATTTTCCACTTCTTCATCTACAGCTTCCAGCTATTCCTTGATCTGAGAGACTCTTGTGAAGTAATATTGGATGGTCTCTGCATTATGAATCTTCACATTCTTCAACTGGTTCCTCAAAGTCATTTTCTTGTTTATGTTATTTCCTTCAAACAGTTTGGTTAGGGCATCAAACATAGCTTTAGGTGTCTTTAGGGAGGATACCTGTGGTATGAGGTGATCCTTGATTGAATCAACAATAATCCTCTTTGCCATAACCAACTTCTTCTTATGTAAGGCCTTAGCCTCATCTCCCTTTGGAATTGGAACCTCCTCATTGATGTAGGAGTCCAACTCATTTTCTTTCAGGACTAGGGAGATCCTATACTTCCAAGCTCAGAAATTATTAGCTCCCTCAATATTTTCATCAAGTTTGGTATGATGAGACATCTTAACTAAGAAACTCAAATGGAAATACAAAATATTTAGATCTTACCAAGTCAAGATGTCGGATCTGGATTTGGAGCTGAAATTCTATAGTGTTAGTTTAGGAGTAGATTAGGGTTTGGCTCTTACGGAGTTCTATCCAACCAAATGCTTTGATCTTGATCTCTAAAGTTTGATTTTTAGGAGGAGATCAATACAGGCCTGGGCTCACTAAAAAATTCCACTTCTGTGGAAAGCCCTAATTTTCGGCAGTAGTATCGGGTCCAAAACTGAAAAATCTTAGAATTGGATTCTACTTTGACATAAATATGCGCCCTAGGGAGGAGAGTTAATCCAACCTTCTTTTGTTGAAAATATGTGGAGAGAGATCCAAAAAGTAGGAAGCCCTAGTTCCCGCAGCTGCACAGTGTCTTCTTCTCAGGTTAGCTCGGATACCATGTTAGATTTTTAACATTAAGCCAGCATTATATTAGGATATTTAACTGAGAGAATAACAAGCACAAAAATCAAACACAAGAGACAATGAACACAATTTTTTTCCTCGGGGAAACCATAAATGGAGAAAACCCCACAACTTCCTCAGAGATAGAATCAGCACCAAAAGTAAGACCCCAAAACAGTAAGATGATCTCTTGACAGTAGTAGCCTCTTTCTTCCTAGCCCCAGTGTCTTCTTCTTCCTCAGTTATGCGCTACAACTGAGTGTGAGTGAGTGTGTGATAAATAGAGAGGCTCACTCTCTATTTATACTAATTCTCAACTTGACAATAACCTACTAGGTTCAACTTCTCTAAAAGAGTCTAATAACCCTAGTGCCCCAAAACTGTGGGGACTTTAGACCTTGATCAATAGGAGGGTTACCCACAATGACTTGACATTACTTGTTTACATTATAGAAACTCCCGATTGAAACATCGGGGCATGGCATGACTCAATTACATTACAGACACATCCCAGAATAAACATCGGGTTACAATACATAAGAAATACAAGTGAATACATTCCGAAGTTACAATTACATCAACACATATAAAAAAGGCACTAGATGATGTGATCCTTTGATCCTCGTGACTACTCCTAAGGTCAAATGCTAGTGACTCCAATAAGGGGTGGCCAATCTGTTGAGGACACAACCTATCTCAACCATATCAAAGTTGCAGGAGAGGAGGGAATCACACATCAACATGTTGGTTAATTGACTAAGATCCACCTGGTTAACTGACCAGGTATACACCTGTAAGATCTGGTTTGTCCTAGACCAAGAATCTTCCTGCTCCCAGACCTAGATGTCTCTGTCTCTTCCTATAGGATCTGCTTGGTCCTCAAGTCCAAGAAATTATCTCGTCCTTGACCAGAATGTCCTAAAGACAAATAGGGGCCCTAGTCACATGCTAGGGACGTTTACATGGAATCAACCTACATGGTCTTGTACCAAGAACCCCAGTAGACTGTTGGATGCCCCAAGGTGCCTGTTAGGGACTTACACTACCTGATAAACTGACCAGGACCCCTAGTTAATTGACTAGGGTTCCATTTAGAGAATTCCCCTTGCAGCTGCACTATCTTTAACACTCCTTCTCATCAAGAGAGCCATTCTCAGCAACATTAAGCTTGTCTCTGAAGACTTCATCACGGATATATGCTTAGTCAACACATTGGTAATTTTTTTATATGACAAACATACTAAAGTTAATGGATTTTCTCTACACTATGTTCTTATCACAGTGATACTTCCTCTCAATGTGTTTCGACCTGTCATAGAACAATATTTTTTGAGAGCTTCAAACAACTCTTGATGTCAATAGAAAGCTTGATCTTATAGATCCATTTGGAAGTTACAACTAACTTCCCTTATGGTTTGAGAACCACTTCCAACATATCATTTTCCATTATTAACTGGAGATCTTCAACCATAACACCTCTCCAAACCTGATGTTTGGATGCCTCCTTATAAGTGGAGGATCCTATATCAATGATGTGGCTCATCTAAGACATCAAACCAAAGAACCTATCAATAGGCTCCTTAAAGTGATCAACTGAATACTCCCTTTGCTAATCTGAAAGAGATGACTCGGGTACTTGTAATTCAATGTCTAAGTCATTTGAAGACTTTATGGAGCATTCTCTACTTTAATATTTTTCCATCCATTTATACTGGGGATTGTAGAGAACAAATGGATCCCTCTTGATCTCTAAGCTTACCAGTTGTTCCTCTATAGTAAGGAACAAATAATCAATAGAAAATTCCTGGCAGGATCTATTTTCTAAGCATGTAACTTGGTTAACTCTATGCTGACACTTAGTAGGGTGAACACTTAGTAATTTATCTTAAATCATGTGGAGTCTCATGCTCCTTCTATATCTAAGCACTTAGCTCCATCTGGAACTATACATCCAACTGTGAACATATTACTTGTCTTTAAGAGCAAGTCATATCATCCTCCTCTTGAGGGTCTTTTCAATTCAATCCAATAGTGAACAATCACAAAAAATCTAATACAGTATCAGTTTCACATGATGGCATAGTCTTAGCATCCATCCATATTCTAGATAACTATCTAGATGCTATCAAGGGCATAATATCAGACATACATATATATGCAATATGCCATAATAATATGTTTCACCATAAGACATGATAATTTAAACATAGGAGGGATACGTAATCCTCCCTTTTAATTTATGCCTCTAAGTAGAGGTCACATCATCAAGTATCTTGAGCTACCTGCAATCTAAACCACAGTCTTTTATATTTGAGCTTGCACCTCTTAAATGTGCATTATATCATTCTCAATATTTCATGTATCATTACACATCATAACTCTAGATATATGGTCATGATTAATTCATACATAGATGACCTTTAATGTAGCTACTCAGGTAACTGAACTTCTTTTCACTTGCATACTACGATCACATTGTTCAATGAGACGCAATACTCTTTAGACTTACACAGTAAAATGATCCATGGTCATGTAATTCCTTGATCATGAATACATATCAAGATAAAAATAAGTAGGCTTCTTACACACCATAGTAAACATACCTGAGTCAAACTTGCTAGTTATGATTGACATACCTCTTCAAGGAGCCATCAAGTCCATAGCTTGCCAATTCCATTATCTTTTTTTCAGACGTTACATCTAAGTCATAGAATAGCAACACCACAGCTTTATCACTTTGATGTCCACTGAATACTTATGGCCAAGTTAGATAAAGTTCAAATCCTCACTGTCAACTTGATGAGATTTGTCGATAAATTCATGTAGTCAAGTTTATTAAAGATGAAAACCTCACCTTAGGATCTATGTAGACTCTGCTAGGATGCAAAATAGAGCTAGCTACAAACCCTAAGCTATGATACCATGTTGAAGTTTTAGGGATTTTTCATTAAATTGAAAAACTTGTACTTTTAATACAAATTTAAGCTACAAAATATTATTGAAGTAAAATTACAGTAGTAGTAATTAGTCTAGATATAACTTTCATCTCTTTCAACTTTAACACTCCCTTAGATATCATTGTGTTAAATTTATCATTTGAAACAATAAATAAATAAACACATAAATGTAAACTACTATTGAAAAATATAAACAATAAACTATACAACTGAAGTAAAATATAAACAGTATGACAAACCACAAATTATAACTTATTGGATTGTGAGGTCCTTCCTTATACTCATAATATAGCTCTCAATTCTGATCTTGTCTCTTAGAGACAAATAACTAAAAGGAACAACTAATTGACTGTTACCTGAGGGTAATCACATATCTGAAAGAGAGAGAGATAGATAAAGAGAGAGAGAGAGAGAGAGAGAGAGAGAGAGAGAGAGGCTGGGGAATATAGTTGATCAATTATAGTAGAGGGTGCAATATATCCATAACTAAGACAATAAAAAAGAGTTTAATGGTGAAAGGAATCCACAAAGAAAACTACAATAGTGGATGTCATCCACCAGGAGGAAATAGGTACCCTCAAACAGTTCCCATAAGCAGCAAAAACCTACACAGGTTGTGGTACTCTAAACACAATCCACATAAGTAGTGGCTAGCTTCACACAAGTAGTGATACCCCCAAACATAGTCCACATAAGCAGTAGCAGGCTCCACATAAGAAGTGGTTCCCTAAACATGATCCACATAAGCAGTATCAACCTTGACACGAGTAGTAGCACCCTAAAACCAACCCACACAAAACAGTCCAAGAGACAATCTAGCAAGGTAATAGCTCAAGAAATAATGCAACAAATGGGTATTGTCCCACACAACAGTCCTCACACATGTTGTTTCCTACTCTAATATCTCACGACCCACTCAAGAATTCCACAAACAAGGTGTTAGCACCCTTACATAGGCTCACAACACCCTTGGTAACCCTCAATAGGTCATGAAATCGTCACACATTCTCACAGAAGGATCACAACACCATCAATAGTCCTCACAACACCCTCAGCAAGCCATGGTACCCTCACACAGGATTATAGTACTCTCGACCAGGTTCATTAGCCTTAAAAACAAGGTAAAACAACCATAAACCAACAAATGACCCACACGTATGGAGAATGGAAGACAATAGTTGATGGAAATATCGGGGACAAGGAGTATGACCTAAATCAACAGAGTGCCCAAGTAGAATCATTCTAGGAACCCTAGATGTCAAACATCAAACCCAAATCATACATAAGAAATCAGATCTGATACTCTCATTTCTTTTAAGATGCCTCATAATAAGATATTGATCTCATATTTAAAATTTTCAATATCTTCTAGAAGGATCCTCCTTATATTCTTTCATTGAATTTAGGGTTACCAAAAGTTAGGTCAAGGAATCTTTTAAAATAGGAGGGTTACCAAGTAAAAACATAAAATAATATTATAATGTCTTAGGATAGAGTACTAAGGTTATGGATAAGGGTAGAATGACCCAACTAAGGAGGAATGCTAGCACAAGGTCCAACAAGGGGTCAACACTAGACCAAAACAAATACAAGGAAATCCATAAATCAAAGATGGGTACAAAACCCTTCTAACCACATGACCAAAGGTGTAACAACAATGTGGGTAAAGAACCTAACTTTTACCCACAAGGAGTGGAAATTAGTCTCTCTCTCAAGGTATGTGATCTATAAGTGTTCTAAACAATAACTAAAAGTTCATCATCACCATATAAGGAAGGTTTACACTCGATGATGTGATCCTCATGACTGCTCCTAAGGTCAAATGCCAATGACTCTAACAAGGGGTGGTCAATCCCATGAGGAGACAACCCAACCCGACCATCTCAAAGACCTAGGAGAGGAGGGAATCACACATCATCATATTGGTTAATTGACCAAGATCCACCTAGTTAACTGACCAGGTATACACCTGCAGGAGCTGCTTAGTCCTACACCAAGAATTCGCCTGGTCCCAGACAAAGATGTCTTTATCTCTACCTGTAGGATGTTTTCCATGGCATCAACTTGCTTGGTCCCAGACCAAGAACCCCACTATACTGCTGGGGGCCCTACGGTACCTGCTAAGGACTTACACTGCCAGGTTAATTGACCAGAAATCCTAGTTAACTGACTAGGGTTCTATTCCAAGATGGATCTTGTTTGTGCCAAAAATTGTTCTTAGACTACCAGAAGAACAAGCCAACACAATCTCAAAAGTAAAATTAAATAAAATAGGTTTTAGGCTTTTAGAAACTTCATCAGCAAGGAGGAAATAAACATCCACAAGCTAATAAAGAACTGAATCATGCAAATTGGATAAACTGGGGATCAAACACATCCCAATAAGCCATAAACATTACACATGAAATACTAATTCCACCCACAGGCTACAAGCATTTACATGAATAAAAATTTAAACAAGAAATGAAATTGTAGACTGAGCAATCAAACAGATCAAAAATGAAAAAGCATGACAGTTAAAAGGGCTTATCAGTTTATATATAATCAATAACAGTCATCCACTTACATAAGAGTTATAAGTGCTAGCTTGAGAAATCAAAGCTCCAAAAGCCTCTCCTTGAGTGAAAAATCCCCCTCCAAAACTGTATGTTTGTCTTCCTTTTATCATTACAAAAGTAAAGTAGTTCCATAACTACCTTCTAGGTCGAAATTTGAAACAGTTACATCAATTAGTTACATGATAACTCAAAATATTTAAATATAATTAACCCAAAAATAGCAAATCGGATTTGAGGAAATTTGACGAATTTCTGAAAATTTGGGTCTCAAAGACGAATTCATATCTCTCGATCCTGAACACCTGTGTAACAAATGAGAGAGGTTGTTATAAATGATTATGTTATGAACAACAACCTCTCTTGGTTTTTCAAAATTCCTCTGCAATTGATCGGAATATGTTCTGCAAATTTGTGACTAAAACAGGAAATTATTAAATAATTCAAACCCTGAAAATAGGCCACAAAGATGAATTAGAATCTCTCAAACGATAATAGCTGTTGCAAAATTGAAAGAGTTTTTTGTGAATGAGTCTATTTTGGACAAAAACCTCTTTTGGTTTTCCTGAATTCATTTCCATATCCTCATAATCTTCTCCCAATGACAATGACAAAAACAGAAAAAATAGAGCTGCTACAGGAATCTCCTCATGAAAATATTTGACAAAGGACTAAAAAATGAGAGTTAGATTATAAATCAAAACTTGAAATAAACTTTTATTATAAGTTTTTGAAAGCTTAAAGATGTACATATTAACTAATAAGCCCAAAAGACAAACTTTAAAACTAAAATAATGAAATGATTCAACCATTAAAAGCATTAAATCCAACCAAAATTATTGATTGTCAAAAATTCTTAAAATCAACATAAAATATAAAATCATTTTAAACAAATGGTTGAAAATTAAGACAAAAAGAACAAATAAACTAAGAACAAGATCTAGTTATAACATCTGGCTCTTGCTGCAGGATGAAGTCCTCCTTGTGAGGCTTCAAGAACCTGTAGACCTTGTGCCTTATTCATTGGGTGATGGAGTCATTTACCAAATCTCTGCAACTTTCTCAAACTTTGAACACATACCTCTGAAATGACAAAATACTGCTACAAACCAACATACTAAAAATAATCTACATGCTTGTATAGCGAGCTTATTCTGCTATTTACTCCTACTTCTAATCGGAGGAAACAACCCAATCAAGTGTAATCATACTTCCAGTGAAACCAAGAAACCATTTGACTGAGAATCATAATTCCATGCATGCTACTGTTTGAGAAAACCCACAAAAGATGTGATAAATCCAATAAAGAGTATGTAGGCAGCTGATACTTATGATTGGAAATAAGAAATATGCCAAAAGCTAGAGCATTAGAAACCTTTGAAAAATACAACTCCATCCAAGAAGCCACAGGATCATGAAATTTCTTATTTAAAACTTCAATGTCTTCATTATATTCATCATAAAGTGAAGCATTCTCTTCCTCTCCATTGCTGTTCTTTTTAAACTTTGGATCAAGAATGGAAACCAAGGGCTTTTCAAACTGCTTCTCGACCTTTAAATAAAACCCTTGATCAGAACTTGAACAAATAAAATTCTGAAAGTGACCATAAGTCAAGAATGGCAACTTATTTCTTATATCAATAGTAAGAGGTTGAAGAGTAGCAACTTCTTCTTCATAACATGATGATCTCATAGCAGGAACTAAGAAATTTTTACTATAATCCACTGAAAGTATATTATCATAAAAAAAGTCAGCAAATTGATATGAAGAATCAACACAAGCGTCATTTATATCCTTGTTCATATGAAAATATGAAAATGATGAAGAAAATTGTCTTAAATCTGAATGATACCTACGTTCTTCTTCTTGTCCATAAGCTTGCATATCTTCAACATGAGCCTGATCTCGAAGCATTTTGAAAGCTCGGATGTTCTCCTCCACTCCTTTTTCATCCTCAAACAATTGTCTTAAAGATGATTATTTCCTTTCTAACAGGAAAAAGACAAGATCTGAATGTTGAGCCATAACATAATATACCATAGCAATTTTTTCTGAAGGTCTGATCTCCGTAGGCATACTAATATAAAACTTTGAAACCTCCAATTAAATTTAGTAATTGGCTCATCATTTTCCCTTTTCAAACTATAAAATTCAGAAAGAAATTGATCATAAGATTTATTCTTACCCCAATACTTCAAAAAGACATCATGTAACTCTTCCCACGATCCAATTGAATCATCTTTTAAATTTCGGAACCAAAACCCAACATCTCCAGCAAAGGATTTCAAAAATAGTCTCATGACAACATCCTCATGCATGATTTCAAAATTATCAATGAAATTATGAAAAGATTCTAAATGCTTCTCTGCTATAATATGGTCTTTTCCAGTAAAATGCGGAAGATATTCAACAAAGTAGGAAGGGTAATGATGTAAAAGAGATGGAAGTTAAAAATGATCTAAACATCATCTGTCTTAGTCTAGACTGAAAATCTGTAAGTTAAAAATGAGGTTCAACAAGCTGTTCGCAAGTTTCAGCAGTGATGGCAGAAGGTAATAGATCAGCTTTATTCTCTACAAGATGAACAGAATAATCAACTTCAAGAGATATGGGTATATATATATAATGCTGAACATGTATTTCAAATGAAGGAATAGGATCAACATCAATAACATAAGAAGAATGCAGATTTTATTCTTCCAAAGTGGGATATGTACTTGAAGGTTTATGATCATCAGAATAGACAAAACAAAAAATAATTATTTTGACATGCAATGGGAAAGATAGGAAAGAACTGATGAATAAGAACAAAACCTCATGGAGTAAAGTAACAAGCTGATATCCAGTCTTTCCATTTGGCTTCTTCATTTTTCTGTCAACAAAATTCTCCTTACAGTGGAATCTTTAATCATGGAGTCACCAATGAAAATTTGTAGTCTAAAATATTTTCTGACTTTGTTCACCTCTCAAAATTAGAAGAATAATGATATCCCAGGGAAGATATACTTCAGATTCGTCCCCGGCAACGGCGCCAAAGATGTTTGTGCTAGAAATTGTTCTTACATGTATGTTTGTCTTCCTTTTATCATTACAAAAGTAAAGTAGTTCCATAACTACCTTCTAGGTCGAAATTTGAAACAGTTAAATCAATTAGTTACATGATAACTCAAAATTTTTAAAGATAATTAACCCAAAAATAGCAAATCGGATTCGGGGAAATTTGACAAATTTCTGAAAATTTGGGTCTCAAAGATTCCTTCATATCTCTCGATCCTAAACACCTGTGTAAAAACGGAGAGATGTTTTTGTAAATGAGTATATTATGAACAAAAATCTCTCTTGGTTTTTCAAAATTCCTCTTCAATTGATCGGCATATGTTCTTCAAATTTGTGACTAAAACAGGAAATTATTAAATAATTCAAACCCTGAAAATAGGCCACAAAGAGGAATTCGAATCTCTCAAATTATAATAGTTGTTGCAAAATTGAGAGAGGTTTTTGTGAATGATTCTGTTGTGGACAAAAACCTCTTTTGGTTTTCCTGAATTCATTTTCATCTCTTCGTAATCTGCTCCCAATGACAATGACAAAAACAGGAAAAACAGAGCTGTTACAGGAATCTCGTCATGAAAATATTTGACAAAGGACTAAAAAATGAGAGTTAGATTATAAATCAAAACTTGTAATAAACTTTTATTATAAGTTTTTGAAAGCTTAAAGATGTACATATTAACTAATAAGCCCAAAAGACAAACTTTAAAACTAAAATAATGAAATGATTCAACCATTAAAAGCATTAAATCCAACCAAAATTATTGATTGTCAAAAATTCTTAAAATCAACATAAAATATAAAATCATTTTAAACCAACGGTTGAAAATTAAGACAAAAGGAACAGATAAACTAAAAACAAGATCTAGTTATAACAGATCTCATAGTTGCACTATCTTTAACAAAAAAAACACAACTATAAATGAAGTGCCTCAGCTTGGGCCTCAACAACTTCAACTTGTCTTTACATATACATTCTTTAGTTATCGATCCTTTCTACAAGAGGTGGCTTCTTTTAAAGGGTATGCATTTTGGTTGAAAATTGAAAACATCCATTATTATGGTATATTGGTTTTCTTGGTACTCTCAAATAATCCTTGTAGTGCCATTATCTCCTTTAAGGTACTTGATCATTCTACCACAGAGCCACCACTTGTAAGAAATGTTGAATAATTGTTGGCCTGCATTTTGATAATTAATCATTTGTTGATTTGTACATAGAATTATTCTCTATATTATGCGCTAGTGAATCTTTCCACCTATGTTGTAACTCAATGATATGTTACGGGTAGCCTTGGGTAATTTTTGTTGGAATCACCATCAACTCTAGAGCCTATGGGTTATGTATTTCCTACAATATTAAAAATTGCCAATTTCACTAAGAGTTGGGATGAAATTCTGTGAGTTAAGTGCTAAGAAGAAATGGATTGAATACATATTGTAATATAGCAAGAGGTACATGTTTCTAGAATATTCATCATGCCAATGGAAATCATTTATTTGTTTCCACTAATATGGTAGTTTTTTAACAGACCAAAATTTTAACTGATTATTATGTGCTCCCGCATGATTTGAAATATTTAACAAACTTGTGGAAAAAAAACTATATGTTGATCACTAAATACATTAATAATAATTACTAATTGAGTATGTAACAATAAAAAATAATAATAAATTAATATTAAATATAATTAATATTAATTTATTATGAGTAAAGAATAGTTAAAGTCAATACTCATGCACTTTGGTGAAAAGGTGCAAGACAAACTTAACTCCCACTTCAATTCCCCCACATCCCTTCCTTCTGCGTCCAGCCTCTGTGCATCCTTCGTGTGATCCTTTGTGCTCCTCCACTTGCCCCACGCTCCTTCTCATCCCCTCTGCATCGGCATTTTCCTCTCCCTACCACTCCCCACACAAATCCCACACTCCTTCTCGTCCTCTATCCACCAACGTTTCCCTCTACCTGTCACTCCCCACACAGCTCCCAATCTGCTACCCCACCACCATCCACCTTTTGCTGCTCCCACCTTCCTATCCCAACGTTCTCTATTAATCAATGGCCGGGACGGCTTGTTAAACATTTTTTTAATAATAATATTTATTAATATTATTATTAATTAAAAAAATTATATAATAAAAATTATAATTATTATTATAATTACTTAAAAAAAATCATGGCGGGCTGGCATCATACAACGAATAAAAATAAATCCACATTTAGCACCGAGAAGATTCCAACAATCACCAAATCAATGTGTGATTTAAACGCACGGTTCGATCAAATCAATGAGAATATTAACAAGAAATATGATGACCTCCATGCAAAGATCAAACAAACCGGTGATGCTTTGACATCAAGTTGGACACAAATCATGTCACAAATAGAGAATTTCATTCTCACTCTACAGGAAGACCAAAAGAAAAATCAGGAAGTTTTAACCGCCATCTTGGACAGATTACAAATATCAAATGATCTGCAACCAAACTCTCCAAGAACACCAGAGCAGCTAGATCCTCTACTCAACATGTCGTCCCCAGCCTCATATACACAAGGATGCCAAATACGGGTGAAAGTTGAGTTACCCAAATACGACGGGGATGAACGACAATGCATAGCATGGATTAACAAAGCCGATGAATACTTAGACATCCACAACATCCATTACGAAGGTGAGAAAATTAAATATGCTTCCATGCATCTAGAAGGAAACACTTACCACTAGTACTTATCGTGGACGAATACTGCAATAATCTACTCTCACAACTAGGTTAACTTTAGGAACAACCTCATCAAAAGATTCCAAGGTGTTGAATAAAAAGACATCTTTGCCAAAATCACAAGGTTACAACAAAAAAACAATGTCGGTGAGTACACCTGTGAGTGGAAAGAATTTTCAACTCAAGTTCCAGAGTTAATCGATGACCAACGACTATAGACCTACATACACGGTCTAAAACAGCACATCCATGATGAACTAGAGTTACATAGCATCTCTACCATGGAGTAACCATGACGTAAAGCCAGGATTATTGAAAGCAAATCCATTCATACAAATTTTGATAAATATGATTCCAAAAAGAACGTCCCCAATCAGCATACATAGGAAATCCAAGATATACATCGCCTCAACTTAGGGAAGGAATGAATCCCAATTTAGAGGCCCAAAGAATAAAGGAGGGGAAATGTAAGTTCAGTGGAGACAAATGGGATCCTAAGCACATATGCTTACAAAATAAATTGCATGTCTATGAAGCAGAAGTAGAGTTGGAAGTCGAGGAACCAATTGAGAACGATCTGAATAGCCAACAAGACTACCAAACAGAAATAGAGGATGATACCCAAAAAATATCATTAGACACTATTACCGTAATCTCCCAACCGCAAACATTGAAGCTTAAAGGACATATCAAAAAGATTAACGTCACAGTTCTCATCGACTCTGGCAGCACCCATAAGTTTATTAATGTCAACCTTGCTAAGGTATTTAACCTATTTATTTTTCCAGCACCTAACATGAAGGTTATGGTAGTAGATGGCAAGAAGATTGACAACGTGGGAAAATATCACAAAGTCAAGTTACAAATACAGGACTATAAATTAGAATCATATTTCTTTTTAGTGCCGCTAGGAGGAGTCGATGTAGTATTAGGAATAGAACGTTTACAAACCTTGGGTACATACTCCGCAAATCACCAAGAACATTTTATTGAATTCCATTTGTTTAGGAAAACACACAAATTATGCGGGTTCTAACCACCTCCGACACAGTTAGTTACATCACATCAAATGGAAAAACCACTTTGGAAAAGCGCACCAGCATACATACTTCAATGTCAAGAAATGGAGCTTCTAACATGTGAAGGAGATATGGACAAACAACTAGAGATACAAGAGCTGATTCGAAAACATCACAAAGTGTTTCAAGAGCTACCTATGGATCTCCCACCAAACAGAAAAATTGAACACATAATTGAAATAGAACCAAGGACAAAACCTAATCAAGAGACGAAGCGATGGTTCTTCTGGGGAATTCGTAAATTGTATCGCCTCATTTCATCAAATGTTGCAATGACTAAACACAAAAGATTAAGAGATGACATTACAAGTAAAAACATTAGATGTAATCATTGTCGTCAAATAAGCTTTGAGTACAAAGCTTCCATTAAGGGGAAGAAAATGTAACAATAAAAATAAAAATAAATTAATATTAAATATAATTAATATTAATTTATTATTAGTAAAGAATAGTTAAATTCAATAGTCATGCACTTTGGTGAAAATGTGCAATACATGCTTATATAATCCCAAGCAATTGTAATTATTAATCATCTCATACATTATCTTATATACATATTCTACATTACGTTCTTCTTCACCATCTTTTGTCCTTTCAGAGTAGGATTGTGGTGGCCTTATAGTAAGCTGCGTGAGAATGCTTTTATCAATCATGATCTTAAAATGGTCTACAAATATCAACTCTCGAAGATGATAAACACAACATAGACATTTTTGTTTTAGTCTTGATGTCATGATGATAGATTTTAGAACGAGCTGAGAAAAGTTCTAGGAAGAGCTACAACACTAAGAATAAACACAATTATTGGCTTTATACAGGATATGTGCATATGAAGTGGCAATGATAACTTTTAATCCATAATATGCACATAATGTAGATTTTAAAGTTCTGGGAGAGCCTAAGCACATGAAGAGGCCACCAATATAAGCATTTGTGTTGCAATATTGATGGATTTATGATAGCTTTAGGATAAGTTGACAAAAAGTCGAGAAGAACTACAAAACTTAAAAAGAATAAGCATAACTTTTTATATGGGATATCTTCATAGGAGTAATATTTGTTTAGTCCCTAATATGTGTGTTCAAATTTTTGGATGCTAATTTTGTTTAAGGAACCTTCTACCACCCTTATAAACTAATCAAATACTCAACAATATTGACCATAACAAACAGTTTGAACTCTAACTCTTTGATATGACATTAAATATTAATATGTAAGTGATGTGATGAGATTTTTCAATTCTAATGGAAGTTTTCCCGATGTTGAAAGATGTGATAATTAAGGTGGAAAGATCCATTGTTGAACTTTCTATTTTTTTTATTATTATTTAAGTTTCATTTTGGCATTCCTTTGCACCTTCATGAATATATAATTAAAGATAAAAAATATAAGTATCTCCAATCTTTTGTATTATAAACTTTATATATATTTTTAGTTTGAAAATATTTTTAAATTATTAAATTAATCCATTAACTAATTTTAATTTATATATTAGAAAATACATAAATATAAATGTAAGAAAATATCTATATAATAACTATTATATAAATTTAAGAAAAGTGCAAGGTAGAAAATTATATTTAAAATATGGTTTAAAATGATTATTGTATGTCACAATTTTGTATACAGATATATATTTAATTCCGTCTAGAGATGTTTCTATAACCAGTATGGGGTTATAACTTTTGAAGTATTCGTAAAAATAATAAATAAAATATTGTAAAAAGATTAAAAGGTAAAATATTGTAAATTTTTTTAAAGTAAGCTAATGTAGACAATTAAAAAATAAAACAATCTTAAACCGAATTTAACAATGTTAAATAGTTTAAAGTATATATATTAATAAAGTTAGAAACTAAAATAATGTAAAATAGTTTAAAGTATATAAACCAGCCTAGATCTAAATCCTAGGCTCTATCAAGCACCGAGAGGGATCAAATCTCCCAAGGTGCAAACTTTTTTGAGTGTAATACCTAAAGTTTCTCTTGTAAATCTCGGCTATAAATATTATTGCCGATTATGAGAGAGATGCTGTAACGTTCCTCTTGTAAACCTTTTCTCGGGTATTGTAGTCAAGGAGGTTTGCACCTCCGGAGAATTGATCCCTCTCGACGCTTGATAGAGCCTAGGATTTGGATCTAGGTTAGTCGTTATATTTAATAATCACTAAAACTACACATTAAACCATATATCCATCCTAAATATCTCAGTAAAATATAAATAAAACGAAAACACATTAAACCGTATATCCATCCTAAATATCTCAGTAAAATATAAATAAAGTGAAAACACATTAAACTGTATATCCATCCTAAGTATCTCAGTAAAATATAAATAAAGGGAAAACACAACAACTTCTCTAAAATTGCAAAAAGAAAAAAAGTGGCAATCTAAATATTAGACGTGTTTGCCATCGTTTTCTGGCGATCCTTGCCAAAACTATAAAACGATGGTTTTCCTTTCTACAGAAAGAACAAAAGAAAATCACATAAAATTTGAAAAGGACCAGATTCTTTCTCATCATGTAAATTTAATCAAAATTTTTTAATCAGGAAACAATTTACAATTTAATAATCAAAATAAATATTTAGAGGAGGTAATTTTGTAGTAGCTCAACATTATTACTACACTTAGTAAAAGTCAGGAAATGCCCTTCTACTAGGCTCCTTGATGGACAACCTAAGATTTTTCAAAGACCCAAAGACTCGCAAAAAATACCAAGCTGTGATGATATTGTGTTCCAAACATAAGCAAATAGACAAATATATAATGTACATAAGCCATTAATCAGTTCAGTGAAACACAACCAAATTAGGAGCAATTTTAAGGCTTGGGACAGGTGTAACTATAATCGTTGTCCTCATATTCACGATTTTCAGGAGCTTCTTTCTCGTCATCTTCATTGGAGCTGGTTGAATGCATGATTTTCCTTCCAACCATCCCAACTTTCCCTTGGCAATATTGTAATACCTTATGATGATCTCCATCCTACAGTACCAAGTTAGGTTCAACTCCAAAACTGAAATTCAACAAACAAACCCGGATAGCATATATATCTTACCTTGTTGGGAGCGTTTTGGATGGAATTCTCCTTACAATTGGAAATTCAAACTTCATCACTATTTTCCATAATGAAAATAAAGTTACACTAAAGCCAGTATAAAAAGTAGGCTTAAAATAATGTCAGTTTTTTCACTATACTCTATTATATTGTTTGATGCTACAACTTGCTAAAAATTTAGAAGTTTGAAGTTTTAAAATTTCACTCCAAGTAAAAGATGTTTGCAAAGTTTTTTTTTATATATTTTAACATTATATCATCTCCCTGTTTTGAAGGTATTATATATGATTTAGGGAATCATCTAAATCAAATTTAAAAAAGAAAAAGAAAAGAAAACTAACATATCCTACTTTCCAGTAATGGAATCCATTGACAAATGCCTGCTTATTTATGATGTGTATATTCATGTAACTATTTGTGTTATCCTAAAAGGGATTATTACCATTGGCCCTTCATTTCTCTTTCTTATGAAACTTGTAGTTGGTTTCCTCGAGGTACAACACTAGGTCTACACAAACTCGGTTTTAATTCCCATTTTCAGCCTTCTTCATCCTCCAACCCTTCAACCTATCGACGTATTATTGCACCTTTTGGGGGCAATGGCTAGTTATATATGAGGGTGGGTTTTTAAAACACTGTAGTAGAATGGACGTCCCTCTGGCGAATTGTTGCGCAACACATGTACGTAACACTTTCCAATATAATCCTGCCATGTACGTTGCTTCATGATTGTCGGTTCGGTTGCTTGTTCGGGAGTTAATTACATTTGTTTTTGTTAACACTCGTATCACGAATATTGGTGAGCATTAGTGTTAATGCTAAAAAATGTGGCTATGTCAGCGAACTGTGTTGTAGCTAGTATAGTTACTGCGGGATGACCTCTTCTTACTAAGGTAAAACTACAAGAGTGGTCCCTGCTACAATTTAGGAGGATAATCTCAAAGTGGCGAAGGTGGAAGCATGGGACATAATTTTCTAGAGTTTCTTCAATGGCCTTGCTGATGGAGCTAGTAGTTCTTGTGAAGGAAAGGGATTTTGGACCAATGCTTTTTCTGGACTCTGAAACCGTTGGATCCAATGAACGTCAAGAAGTGAGATAACTCGCTGCCTTCTAAGTGAATGTGACGGATAATGTATTCTCTAATGGGACACACATTATAAGTGGATTCAGTGGGATGATTTTTCCTGTTTAAAATGCATTTATTTACTTTTATACTTGGTATTTTCGGATGTGTCAATGTGTTACCACTCCAAGAAATTCCTCTAGGTTGTAGCTCGAGGATGCCGGGTAACTTACAATGTTTTTCGGGTTTTCTAAATTGGATCAAGTCAGGTGACCCATATGACCTTCCAATATCAAGACGTGCATGAAACTCAATCAGGTACAAGGCTTTTAGTTACCACTGTTCAGAGGTTGACAATATGGTGCAGGGATGGAGAACTCATCATGCTGGCAGATTCATACATAGAATAGATACATATAAATGGCTAAATCATGATAAGGAAAGCACTTATAATTCAAATCACATCAACATGCCAATAGGGTGACAACTATCAGACATTAATAAACTTGAATATAATCTGAATAACACATTCAAGCATAAGCACAGAAAAGAAAGAAATGGAAGTTGAACATATGATAACAAAAGAGCTTATATTAGGTCATGAGTAAAATGAGAAGCTTGACAATAGTATTGGTCTACAAGTCCCCGAAGTTGAACCCTTTCAATAAAATAAGTCTTATTCTTTATAGCCTTTACAAAATACTCAGATCCTGAAAACTTGGATCTGATTTAACAAAAATAAAAAAAAAATTGTTTTTTACAAAATTAGGTTAAAAAACCCTAATTAACTACTTGTCTAACTAACTGTAGAATTAGTTCACTGTATAAACCTTCAGATAACTAAGGTAACTGCTAGAAATCACTACCATTGGCCCTCTACTGGTTAGGTCACTGTTTCACTTTGACAGCTAAGTGTTGGTGGCCTTTTCTCCCTTTATGTCATAGTAAAACTAAGGCACACCTTCCATGGTTTTTTCTTCAGCATCCTTCATCTTCAGACTTTGTCCCTGAGCCATCCATATTCGCCCAAAACCGGTCCTGCGTGTCAAAATTTAATTTTACGCCTCTGTCCGCTTTTGGTGGTTAAGAGGCCAAAACATTGGAACCATTAGCTGTAGAAAGCGGTGCTTTTTATGGATAATGAACTACCCTAGCGTCCGCCTAAGCCACCGAAATCCCTTTTTTCCAAAAATTCTTAGGTTTCTTTCAAAAATGTTCTTTTAAGTCTGTCTACTCAGCTTTCTTCTTCAACAGGCTCTATGCTAGGAGGGTTAATAGCATCCTGGCTTGTTTCTAGAGGCTGAATACTAACTGTAGCTTCAGATAGGGTTTCCAATGTGGGGTGGCTGCTAAGGTTTTCCTTGGCCTCCTTCAGTTGCAGTATCTGAAGCCTAATCATCCTATACAATCTAGTATTGTCTTTCATGAACCTTAGGTTTCTTCTTTTTAGAAAGATGTATCTTCCTCTCATCTCCAGGAAGGTATTATACAACTGCTTATTCCTCTTGGTCAATATTTCATTATTTTTCTTTATCTCCCTTTCCAAAATCTCCATCTCATACAGTTGCCTCAGTAATTGATTTATCTTTTGAGTTTTGGGCTTCGTGGAGGAAGCCTTCTCTGCTGGTTCCTCTTGCTCTTGTGGTGTATGGGATGGTAGTTCTTCAATCACTACTACAATATACATAGCTAGGTCTACACCTTCCTCTTGTTCCTCTTTAGAATCTGAGTAGGGCAGGTTTAAAATGTTCTCACTGTGTGATGCAACTTCCTGGCCCTTTTCACTGAAGTCCAAGTTCCTTTTGACCTTCTTAGCTTTGGAAGAGGAGGGAGGTTGCTTTGCTGTTGCTGGGGATATATCCCTTCTCTTTCTTCTCCCACTCCTTGGTGTGCTGGAATTTTTGGCAGGCGACTTCCCCTTTTCTTCTGACTAAAGGTCTGTTTCAAATCCATTCCAAAACAAGAAATAAGGCCATGCCATATTCCTCCTTTTCAGCAACTCTTGGATCAACATTTGGATAAGGCCATGGTGAGACAGTTTTCCATCAGTCTTGGATGGATGGGCCTTCACCTGGTGTGCCATCTTTCCCAAACTTCTGTGTTAGTAAAAGGAAAAATTCTGTGGGCTTTTACCTGTGAAGTGGTTCATCAACTTAAAATGGTCAATCATAGCTCTATTATATCTCCCTTCACATGTTATGTGGACCACAATGGCCTTCAGCAATTTTTGCCACCTCTCTTCCATCCAGGAGGATGGTATACTCTTCTTCCACACAACCCCTCTATGTTCAGGCTTTAGATAAGATATGAACTCCAAATATTTTGGTATGATAGTCTTAAACCACTTCTCTCCTGTACTAGGGAGTTCAGTTACTTCTGTAATTAGGGCTTCATATATGTGGAATTCCTCTTTGCCTATGATTTCCTTGGATCCATCAAATGAGAGAAAAAATGCCTCAGCCACCTGCTGATGTGAACCTTGTATCTTCTCACAAAACCTATAGTAGCCAGCATCCTGGAATAGTTTATAAACCTCTGGATGTGCCTCCAAATAGCTGATATCTCCCAGCTCTTGCCTAAGAGAAGGTCCTCCCTTTTTCATCTTGCTGAATGCCACTCCTGGGTACCTGCAAAAATAAGTTTAAGTTCTGTATGATAGTGTGTTAGCAAGCTGCTTCTCAAAGATGGCTTTCTTGTGGAGAGAAATGCTAAGGTCGAGGGTGAAATGTACTGGAGTTTTGGCACTGATTATGAGGGATTTTGATTTCATGATGGATGCTGAGATCATAAGGTGATGGCTGTAGTTGATCTTCTCGATAACCCTTGCCTAGAAATCATATTTCAAATCAACCTAGATACCCGATGAGCTTTTCTGCTTTTCTTTTGGATAGGTGGAAGAAAAATGAAGGTTTCAGATCATATCAGTCCTTTATCAGTTTTATAACGACCTCCTTAACTTATTTCCACATGCAATTATGCAGACTCATGTCCTTTCAGTGGTTTATCATGCCTTTTACTGATAGTTATCTTGCTGACAGGGTTTGATTTGACCAATTTCTAACCGTTTTTCTCTTTTTCCTTTTCGGTGGTTAACAATCTTAGGGAATTTTTCTGTGAACCGCTAAAAAGATGGCTTTTGGTGGCTAATGAAATGATAATCCCTTCACCCAAGCCACCGAAACCATTTTCCCAACATCGTAGAAAAACCTATCTTTCGGCAGGTAGTGGCCTCATTGAGTATTCCTTTTAACCACCAAAAACCCATCCTTTCGGTGGCTAATGAAACGTCAGAGCTTTCTCCTAAGCCAGCAAAAGCACGTTTTCCCCCACACCTTTTTGCCTACTTTTGGTGGTTAAAGCTTGTTTTGAACTATTCACTAAGCTGCTGAAAGCTTGACCTTTCAGTGGCTAATGAGATGTCTGAAGTCTCTCCTAAGCTTCCAAAAGCACCATTACCCATGTCGCTTTTGTCTACTTTTGACGGTTAACACCCTTCTTGGTCTTTCCACTAAGCTGCCGAAAGCAACACTTTTCGGTGGCTAATGAGTCATTTGAAGTCTCACCTAAGCCACCGAAAGTGTTTTTACCATTTACTCGCTCAGGCCCGCTTTCAGTGTCTAATGAGCTATTAATAACCCAGTCTAAGCCACCAAAAGTTATAACTTCCAAATTTTTCAACCATAGCAAAAACAGAGACCTTCAATTTGTTAGTCATCCTCAGATCTTTCATTACATGACTCGAATTCTTCATACTATCAAAAATAAATTTATTTTAGGAGATAACATCTGGCTCCTACTTGGGGATGGGAACCTCCCTGTGAGGTCCGAATAACCCCAGACCAAAATGTCTTTCCCTGAAAACAACTAAAAACTTAACACTATCATTTACTGTTCCATTGGGCATGGAGTTTATTCTGTAAGAAAAAACAACCTACTAACTACTAATTTACAATAACAAGGCCTCAGAGCCTCAAATAAAGTAAAGTTTCAGAAAATGCCCATTCACTGGGCCATCAAACACCTCTTCCCCTTCCAGATTCTGCAATTTGAAGGTTTTATTCTTATGTACTTGAGCTATCACAAAAGGGCCAATCCACAAAGAGTCAAAATTTCCATGTTTGCCCTTGTCCTGTCTGACAACATCCCACTTGAGGACCCCATCTCCAACCTGAAGGTTGTCTACTTTTGTCCTTTTTTCAAACATGACCTTTATCCTCTATTGATGGGCTTCTAATTTTCCTATCACTTGTTCCCTGACTTGCTGCAACTCCACCAAATCCATCATCCTCCTCACCATATCATTTGGTTCATCTTCCTCTTCCTAAAAGAATTTTGCCACTGGCATAATGAGTTGAATTGGAAAAATGGCCTCAGTACCATAAACTAACTTGAATGGAGAATTCCCTATAGATATTTTGTCTATTACCCTATCAGCCCATAAAGAAAACTTAAGCTTAGAATCCCAGCTTTTTTATTTGTCTCCAATAGTTTTCTGATGATCCTGACTAGGCTTTTGTTGGATGACTTAGCCAGGCCATTTCCTTGAGGATAATTGGATGTGGAATGCACTAGCTAAATGCCCATTGACTCACACATTTTCACCAATGCCTTGGCTTTGAAAGCTAGTGCATTATCAGTCACTAACCTTGCTGGACAGCCAAACCTGTTAAAGATATTCTCATATAAAAACTTCATGATGACCTGATGACTGGCATTCCTAGTGGGTACTATCTCTATCCATTTGGTAAAGTAGTCTGTGGCTACTAGGATCCATTTATGTTGCCCACTAGAAGATGGATTTATTTCTCCTATGAAATCCAGACCCCATTGCTGGAAAGTCCCATTCACTACAATAGGCCTAAGGGGCAAGGATTTGAGCTGTTGCTTCCCTATAAATCTTTGGCACTGGTCACAGGCCCTTAAAAAAACACATACATTAGCAAAAAGGACTGTCCAATTGTACCCTACCCTCAGGATCTTATGGGCTGTGGTCTTCCAATAATGATGGCCCCCACATGTGCTGGAATGAAAGTGATGCATGACCTGATCTGATTCTTCTTTATCTAGACATCTCAACAAAATTCCAACCAGATCTTTCCAGTACAACAGTTTATCAATTATGCAGAATTTAACAGACTTTAGTTTAAGAGCTTGAGCTTGATTAGGAGTAAGACCAGGAGGCACTTCTAATTTCTGCTGAAAATAAATAATACCTGAATACCACCCACATGAACACAAGTTTTTAGCCACTGATTTATTGGCATTTTGATCCTGAATTACTTTTGTTGCTACTAATGTTTGCAATTTTTCTGAATTGACACAAGTGAAGTTTACCCCCATTAGTTCAGTTTTCTTTAGCCATGAGTTTGGCAAGACCTAGTCCCTTTACTAGCTTAGTGGGATTCACCTCTATATCAAACTTAATGAGCTTGGCAATCCACTTAGCTATCTTCCCATTAATGTCAGGCTGAGTCAAAACATCATTCACAGCAGCTGAAGGGGCATAGGCAAGAAATTTTGCATGAAGAATGTAAATCCTGAAGGCCTTCAATGACTTGATGAGAGCATAAGCCTGTTTCTGAATTGGATCATACTTTAACTGGGCATCTCTCAAGATTTTGCTGAAGAATGAAATTGGATGATCGAGACCCTCATCATCTTTTTTTAACATCACAGCTTCCAATGTGTCATAGGATGCAAAGGAGAAGATATAAAAACTCTTGGTATAGTCCGGACTAATCAAGGTTGAGGCTTCCATGATAGCCTTCTTGATATCTTCGAAAGAGCTTCTTGCCTAGTCAGTCCATTTTATTTCTACATCCTTTTTTAGCATGGCTGTTATTTGCTTTACCAACTTAGAAAAAATAGGGATGAACCTCCTGACAAATTTTATCTTACCCAAAAAGGATTGAATATCCCTTTTTGACCTCGGTTTGTATCCAGAGAAGCCATCCAGGAATGACATGACACTAGCCCCTGAGACTCTTTGTAATAGGTGTTCCATCTTGGGTAGTGGATAGTTATCCTTTTTGGAGAATCTGTTTAGGTTTCTAAAATCCACACACAACCTAACTTCCCCATTCTTTTTCCTTACCACTACTAGGTTTGCAATCCATTTGGAATACCTGAGGGGGATTATGATTTTGGCTTTGAGGAGCTTATGGATTTCTTTTTCAATTACATGTAGTAGGAGGGGACTGATGGATCTCAGCTTCTATTTGAAAGGGATGGTGTCCTTATCCAAAGGAATCTTGTGCTGGATGATATTGGTGTCATGAGTTTTCAGGTCACTATACTCGTAGGCAAAGATATCAGCAAATTCTTTTATCAGGCTGTAAAATTTGGACCTCTAATCGTCAGTCAACTCAGTGGACAGATTTATCAGTTTTGGATGGCTTTGGATACCTATGTTTTTCTCTTGGACAATAGGGTCTTGCTCCTTTTTGGCAGGCTTGAAAGGGATGTCATTATGATCGAAGAGATTCTTCAGAGGTACTAGACCCCGAGGTATATAATTGTTGGGTAATTGGACAATGTTCTGATCAGCCACTTTATCTTTCAAGTTGAGCTATTTGGATTCCTCCATGTTTAGTTTTTCCTGATCTATATGTATATCAAAGAATTCATCTACTACCTGGAGGAATTTGCTAAGTTCATCATCATTCTCAAACACCTTCCAAAATTTGACATTATCTGGCAGGGAAGGTCTGTACTTGACTTGAACATTATAGCTGAGTTGAGGAGGTAAAGGAGGAACAAATATACTTGCAGAGACAGCTAGGTGATTCAAAGCCTGGGGTATATATGACAGTTCAAAAAACATAAAGGAGTCTCTAAGTTTCCATACCTCGTCCATGTAGGCCTTCAGTCTAACATTTTTTGCTTGAAAAGTGTTGTTGACCTGCTATATAATAAGGCCTGCATATCCAAAAATTCTCATGCACATGATCTCCATCTCCTTGGCAGCTTTAGCTCCTAGCAGCAAGGCTTCATATTCTGCTATATTGTTAATGGTTTTAAAATCAAGCTTATAATACAGATGAATATTTTCCTTGGATGGAGAGATCAATACTACACCTGCACCTGCTGAGCTTTGAGTTCTAGGCCCAGCAAAATACATGTTCCATACTGCTGTGGTCACTTCTTCGAGCTGCTGATAGATGGGCTTAGCAATTTGGATTGATGTTTGTTGAGAATCATCTATTTGCAAAATGCATGACCCAAAATCAGTGTCTACTGCATAGATGGGGTGGCTCACTGAATTCCTTTCATTGCTTATGATGTAGGCAAGCTGATTCTCTCTTTAAAGCCTCTTGGTCTCCCCTCCAAACATGGGGATTGTGGCATATGTAAGGTCCATCTGAAGGGTGCCACCTAGCCTTTTTCTCCATGATCGAGATAGCAAGAGACCAAATTTGGGAGGGATATCAGCCACTACAATGTCCATCATGATGCTTTTTGAAGGTAGCTGAGTTAGGTTCACAACAAGGTCTTTGATGAGGCCCAAGCACTTGACCTTTCTGGATTCAAAGGAGAATAAATCATGGTAGGGATTTGTAATGCTGAGACCAAGCTCATCCATCACATCCTTTGGCATTAGGTTATGGGAAGCTCTTGAATCCAGTAGACAGTTATGAAGGACTTTATCTTGGATATTCAAGGATATATAGAAAGGTGGGAATGAGTCCTTTACGTCTTCGATCATAGGGCCTAGGGTTACAATAGGCTTATCATCTTGTAGATTTACAAATTTAGTATCAATATGCATCTTTGGCTGGAGAGAATTCAGTATGGAGGATTTGAATGCATCATTTTTCATTAGCTCGATTAATGGGAAAGGAATCTTCAATTTCTGGACCTCTGACTCAAGGTTGAAAGAATAATGCATCCTATCAATAAACCTTACCTCATGTACTGGAGATTTGAGTTGGACATGGTCAGGGCTTGATGAAGGTGCTGGTTTTTGCAATGCTTTGGAAATGACAACCATTTTCTTTGGTAAAACAACATTCTTTTTAGCTGGTGCAGTAGGCTTTTTGCCAGGAATAGCATTCTTCTTAAGAGGAGCAACTAACCTAAACCTTAGATTATACCCCCCTTGACCATCAACCTGATATACTGCTTCTTCACTAAACTACTCATCAATTAGGGCTTCCTCATATTCTTCCTGTGTCAGAAAAGAATAGTCAACCTCATCTTCCATGTAGTGGATGTGTTCTTCAGCCTCTCCTTCCTCTTCAATGAACTCTTGCTCTTCTTTTAGTACAACATTCTGAAATGGATCCCTAATTCTCTAATATTTCCCTTGATTCCTTTCCCTTCTGAGAATATGAACTAGGGGGTTTCCTCTTCTATAAGGGACAAAATTAGGTTTTCGAGGAACAAAAACACTTGGCCCTTTACCCCTCACAGGTATCTTTCCTTGGTCCTTCAGCTTAGACATTTCAGCAGTCACATCATCTAACAGTTTGGTCATTTTGTCAATCTTGTTTTCTAATGAAGAAGCCCCAGTAGGGTTTGCTGGCTGCTTCTTCCTGTCTATCTTTCCTTTGACCTTCTAAGATGCCACAATGTTTGATTCTACCTCTAGGGCAGCATCCTGCATGAGTGATAAGCATGCAGAAATCAGAGTCAAAGGAATTTGCATAAGTTATCCTGGTTGAGGTACCAGTGGGCTTGATTTCAATGGGGATCTTGTTGTACATATTGTTGAACCTCTTGGTGAAGTTGGAGAGAGACTCCCCATTTTCTCTTTTCAAGTTGCTAAACTCTGTGATATAATAGAGGTGGTCTCTCCTCTCTCCCCAATGTTTTAAAAAGATGTCATCTAGAGCTTCAATTCCTGCTACTGATCCAGCAAGCAATTCTTTGAACCATTTCCTAGCCTGACCATCTAGGCTTTGTAAAAAAACCATAGTCCACACATCTTCCTGTTCTATATTAATGTTCTTAGCATAACTGTAAAATTCCTCTAGATGTTCTTCAGCAATGAAATCTCCCTCTCTTGTGAACTTAGGCATGTACTTGAGGTAGTCTCTAGTGGGCATGGCTGAGAGAGCGTTAGGCAAATTTAAGGGGGCATACCTAGCTATGAGGATCATTTCCATTTTGGTCAATTGAGGGACAGCCATATTGGAAATGGGTATGAAAAGGGTGGAAGAAGGCAGTACTGATGTAGGTAGTAGCTAAGAAGGTGGTGTTAAACTTATCCCAGTGGAGTCACCAGGGATTGGATCTTCACAAGCAGCAGTGCTTGAAGATGCCCAAACCCTATAATTCTCTCATGTATTTATAAATTCCTGAGAATTAAGTGTTTCAGCAGAAGATATAATAGCAGAAATATTTCTTGAAATACCTGATGTAGCTTCCTTTGTAGCACTGTTGGTCTTCCTTAGTGAAGCCCTAGCTCTTCTCATAATCTCTTATTGATCTAAAACCGGTGTTGTTGGTGGCCCCTGAGGGTTTTCTCTGGTACTTGGTCTTCTTAAAGCCACCTTATTTCAATGGAGTCACCAGATAGATGATTACAACTAGAATAATTTCCAAGCTTTGTCTATCATCAAAGCAAGGATCTATGTCATCTCCCAGGGAAGCTGAGCTTCAGTCTTCTCTCCCTGGCAACGGTGCCAATTTGTTATCACTCCGAGAAACTCCTCTAGGTTGTAGCTTGAGGATGCTTGGTAACTTACAATGTTTTTGGGGTTTTCTAAAATGGATCAAGTTAGGTGACCTATATGACCTTCCACTCTCAAGACATGCATGAAACTCAATCATGTACAAGGATTTTAGTTACCACTGTTAAGAGGTTGGCAATATAGTGCAGGGATGGAGAACTCATCTTGCTGGAAGATTCATACATAAAAAAGATACATATAAATGGATAAATCATGATAAGGAAATGACTTATAATTCAAATCACATCAACATGCCAATAGGGTGACAGCTATTAGACATTAATCAACTTGAATATAACATGAATAACACATTCAAGCATAAGCACAGAAAAGACAGAAATGGAAGCTGAACAGATGATAACAAAAGAGCTTATATTAGGTCATGAGTAAAATGAGAAGCTTGACAATAGTATTGGTCTACAAGTCCCCAAAGTCAAACCCTTTCAATAAAATAAGTCTTAGGTTTTATAGCCTTTACAAAATACTCATATCCTGAAAACTTGGATCTGATTTAAAAAAAATAAACAAAATAATTGTTTTATGCAAAATTAGGTTAAAAAACCCTAATTAACTACTTGTCTAACTAACTATAGAATTAGTTCACTGTATGAACCTTAAGATAACAAGGGTAACTGCTAGAAATCACTCCCACTGGCCCTCTGCTGGTTAGGTCACTGTTTCACTTTGACAGCTAAGTGTTGGTGGCCTTTTCTCCCTTTATGTCATAGTAAAACTGAGGCACACCTTCCATGATTTTTTCTTCAGTGTCTCCTTCATCTTCAGACTTTGTCCCTAAGCTAACCATATTCACCCAAAACCGGTCCTGCGTGTCAAAATTTAATTTTATGCCTCTGTCTGCTTTCGGTGGTTAAGAGGCCAAAACATCAGAACCGTTAGCTGCCGAAAGCAGCACTTTCGGTGGCTAATGAACTACCCCAGCATCTTCCTAAGCCATCGAAAGCCCTGTTTTCCAAAAATTCTTAGGTTTCTTTCAAAAATGTTCTTTTAAGTCTGTCTGCTCAGCTTTCTTATTCAGCAGGCTCTGTGATAGGAGGGTTAACAGTAGCTTGTCTTGTTTCTAGAGGCTGAAGGCTAACTGCAGCTTCAGCTAGGGTTTCCAATGTGGGGTGGCTGCTAGGGTTTGCCTTGGCCTCCTTCAGCTACAATCTCTGAAGCCTAATCATCCTATACAATCTAGTATTGTCTTTCATGAACCTTAGGTTTCTTCTTTTTACCAAGATCTTCCTCTCATCTCCAAGAAGGAATTATGCAATTGATTATTCCTCTTGTTCAATATTTCATTATTTTTCTTTATCTCCCTTTCCAAAATCTCCATCTCATACACTTGCCTCAGTAATTGATTTATCTTTTGAGTTTTGGGCTTGCTGGAGGAAGCCTTCTCTGCTAGTTCCTCTTGCTCTTGTGGTGTAGGGGATGGTAGTTCTTCAATCACTGCTACAATCTATAGAGCTAGGTATGCACCTTCCTCTTGTTCCTCTTCAGAATCTGAGTAGGGCAGGTTTAAAATGTTCTCACTGTGTGCTGCAAATTCCCGACCCTTTTCACTGAAGTCCAAGTTCCTTTTGACCTTCTTGGCTTTGGAAGAAGAGGGAGGTTGTTCTGATGCTGATGGGGATATAGCCCTTCTCTTTCTTCTCCCACTCCTTGGTGTGTTGGACTTTTTGGTAGGAGACTTCCCGTTTTCTTCTGGCTGAAGGCCTGTTTCAAATCCATTCCAAAATAAGAAATAAGGCCATGCCATATTCCTCCTTTTCAACAACTCTTGGATCAATAGTTGGATAAAGCCATGGTGAAACTATCTACCAGCAATCTTGGTTGGCTGGACCTTCACCTTGTGTGCCATATTTCCCAAACTTTTGTGTAAGTAAAAGGGAAAATTTAGTGGGCTTTTACCTGTGAAGTGGTTCATCAACTTAAAATGGTAAATAATAGCTTTGTTATATCTCCCTTCACATGTTATGTAGACCACAATGGTCTTCGGCAGTTTCTACCACCTCTCTTCCATCTAGGAGGATGGTACACTCTTCTTCCACACAACCCCTCTATGTTAAGGCTTTAGATAATATCTGAACTCCACATCTTTCGGTATGGTAGTCTTAAACCACTTCTCTCCTGTGCTAGGGAGTTCAGTTACTTTAGTAATTAGGGCTTCATCTATGTGGAATTCCTCTTTGCCTATGATTGTCTTGGATCCATCAAATGAGAGAACAAATGCCTCAACCACCTGCTGATGTGAACCTTGTATCTTCTCACAAAACCTATAGTAGGCAACATCCTAGAACAATTTACAGACCTCTGGATGTGCCTCCAAATAGTTGATATCTCCCAGCTCTTTCCTAAGAGCAGGTCCTCCCTTCTTCATCTTGTTGAATGCCACTCCTAGGTACCTGCAAAAATAAGTTTAAGTTATGTATGACAGTGTGTGAGCAGGGTGCTTCTCAGAGATGGCTTTCTGGTGGAGAAAAATGCTAAGGTCGAGGGTGAAATGTACTGTATTTTTGGCACTGATTATGAGGGATTTTGATTTCATGATGGATGCTGAGGTCATAAGGTGATGGTTGTAGTTGATCTTCTTGATAATCCTTTCCTAGCAATCATATTTCAAATCAACCTGGATACCCGGTGAGCTTTTCTACTGTTCTTTTGGACAGGTAGAAGAAAAATGAAGGTTTTAGATCCTATCAGTTCTTTGTCAGTTTTATAACGACCTCCTTCACTTATTTCCACATGGAGTTATGCCGACTCATGTCCTTTCGGTGGTTTATGACACCTTTTACTGATCGTTATCTTGCTGATGGGGTTTGATTTAACTGGTTTCTAATTTTTTTTCTCTTTTGCCTTTTCGGTGGTTAATAGTCTTCAGGAATTTGTCTATAAGCCGCCGAAAATATGGCTTTCAGTGGCTAATGAAATGATAATCCCTTCGCCCAAGCCATCGAAACCATTTTCCCAGCGTCGCGGTGAAACCTATCTTTCGGTGGATAGTGGCCTCACCGAATATTCCTTTTAACCACTGAAAACCCGTCCTTTCGGTGCTAATTAAACGTCATAGCTTTCACCTAATCCACTGAAAGCGCTTTTTCCCCCACACCTTTTTGCCTACTTTCGGCGATTAAAGCTTGTTTTGAACTGTTTGCTAAGCTGCTAAAAGCCTCACCTTTCGGTGACTAATGAGATGTTTGATGTCTCGCCTAAGCCACTGAAAGCGGCTTTACCCCTGTCGCTTTTGTCCGCTTTCGGCGGTTAACACCCTTCTTTGTATTTCCACTAAGCTGCCGAAAGCAACAATTTTCAGTGGCTAATGATTCGTTTGAATTCTTGCCTAAGCCACCGAAAGTCTTTTTACCATTTACTCACTCAGGCCCACTTTCGGTGGTTTACCTCTATCCTGCATTAAACTGTTAGCTGCTGAAACACAGACTTTCACTGGCTAATGAGCTATTAAGAACCCCGCCTAAGCCACCGAAAGCTATAACTTCCAAATTTTTCAACCATAGAAAAAACAAATACCTTCAATTTGTTAGTCATCCTCATATATTTCATTACATGACTCGAATTCTTCATACTATAAAAAATAAATTTATTTTGGGAGATAACACAATGGATGTTGTATTTAGAGTAACAAGGTCAATGAGGATCTCGTACAATTTCTCTTTCTATTATTTGATCTTCTACTCATTCGATCCAATAAATTCAAAAATAAATGGAAACGATCTTATTATTCCCATTCTTGATCATCGAGATGGTGTTCGCACTGAAAAAAAAGTGTATCCTCCATAGCTAATACAACTGCATTGGCAATGTTGTTTTGGATTTGGCAGTGGAAGAAGAAGAATGTGTGCCTCATTCAATCCAATTCTCCTTTCTATCGGTCCTAATCCAAATTTGTCTCTTCTCTAGCCCTTATCCATGACAAGAGTAATGATCATCCTCAAGGAAATTAGAACCTCAAAAGCAGAGACTTACTCGAAAAAAAATTGAAGATGGAAGACATTTGTGGGATTCTGAGAAGGGAAATTTGCAAAGCAATGTTTTAGATCTATAAACAAAGATTGATTAATTTGCATAATAAACAAAGATTGATTATTTGATACAATGTTAATGGGGAGGATTAGTTTTGGTAGTTAAAACAACACTGTAATTGAGTTAAATGCATTTTTAAAACAATTTTCCTAAATAAAATTTCAACAAAGAAGTTGTTCCATGTGAAATCAAATGCAATTTTTTAAATTGTTTTACATGTATATATACCTAGAACCGCTCATTCAATATTTTCCTTCCCAAATGCAATCCCTACCAACGATAGAATCATTTTTTAAAATGGAAACCACCACCCCTTGATTGCCACACAATGATTTAGTCTTATCAATTGGAAAGGAAAAACATAATGTATAAAAATTAAACAATCTATTTGAATCCACTTCTTTGGTAAACAATAAATCAATGAAAAAACAATGAAAACAATTTTATACATCATCAACAAATTTACAACTACTAGATCACCAAGTAGAGAGAATATTAAGGACTGCCACCAAATTCTAAGAATATCTAAATAGAAGCAAATCAAATTATTGGGAAAATATTTAAGGTTCCTTTTGGACTATATTTTACAGGCGTTCATTAACAACATGACCACTATGAAAATCATCCAGATCTGGACGTAAAACATGGTCGCATCGATCGATATTTGGTCACAACCTATCCAAGATAAATACATTCCTCATATATTTTCCATGGTGGGACCCTTCATGACTTCTTTAGTTCGAATGGAGTCACAATCCATCTGAGAGAATATTGCCATTTTACTGAAGCAGTTGAGCTTGTGATCCCTCACCTTCAAGGAAATAGAAGAACTCATTTACTAATAGCACAGTGGTGACCAATCATGGATAGGTGGATGGATAGAACCAACTTGGAATGAACAAAACAATAATAAATGAAGATTAATAACTACTAACAATTAAATAACTAATTCTTAACGAAGAAACACATAGATGAAAGGTTATGTGTATTTATGAAAGGGAACCCATCATGTGTATTTATACAAACAACATTCTCATTGTAATACCATCACTTATCTATTATTCATATATTTATCCATTTATGGAGTTTTTATCCTATTTAAGTTCACTTGTGGTTTATTTTGCTTATATTGGAAGTTCGTGGCCCAATTTTAATTACTTTGGGTTTGTGACCCAAAATATTTAAAAGAAAAATAAGAAGAACAAAAAATCTTCAACTCTTTGCTCATGGCCCAAAAAGGGAAAGTAAACAAGAAAAGAAAAAAAAAAAAAAAAAAAAAAAACAAAAGAAAAAATAGAAAAAGTAAAAAAGAAAAGAAAGTTAAAAAAAAAGAAAAGAAAAAGCCAACCCAATACATGGTTTTGCTTTACAACTAACTTGTTTTTCAAAAAGATTAAATATATTAAAACAATATTAAATTATATTAGTTTTAATATTTCAATTTTGAAATATATATATATATATTAAAACTATATGTAGAGAACCATTATTATTATTATTATTATTATTATTATTATTATCATCAAATATAGTAATTATTATTTTATTAAAATAATAATACTTTGGAAAAAGAAGAAGAAGGGTTTTAACCTAATAAGAAGGTTATTTAACTTATTGATATATTGTTATTATTATAGATATAGTTATTATTTTTAATAACTATTGGAAAAAAAAATCAAAGTCAGGAAGGATTCCATCGAAAAATCAAAAGGGAAGAAGACAAATTGAAGAAGTCAAAGTCAAAAGACAACTATTTATCATTATATAAATCAAAGTTAAGGAAGACAAAAAAAATATACAAAAGAGAGAAAATCAAGTCTCAGAAGATATTGAAGCCTTGTATATATGGATTTCATATATAAATCTAAATTTTGGACTAAGTGTCTCTATTGTGAAATGGAATTCCTATATCTAACAGTTTTTAAGAATGGTAATCGCTCTTTCCCAATATGTGGTAAATATTTTATTATGAAAGACGATCAAGGTAACTGACAGTTGCAATCACAGAAGCTAGAAAGCGAATTAGGATACTACAAGGAAAGCAATAAAAAATTACAATCTAAAAATGACAAGGAGAAGTATTTTAATGATTTAATAAATACCAAATTGAAATATCATATTCGGTAGTCCACCAAACAAACTAAGGAATTTGAAATTGCGAGAAATAAATTCGACAATGACATACAATAACGAGATGAAGAGATCCCTCATTTAAGAGATCATAATCATAAATTACTTCTGCAAATCAAGAAGGCAAAGGAAAAGGTTCAACGCAATCAACAGTTAGAAGAGGAGAATCAAGATCTTCAAAAAGAATTATCATGCAAAGAAGAAGAACACTCTTCCTTAAAAATGGTTAATTAGGAATTGCTAGAGAAAATAAAAAACTTAAAAGAAAGGGAACCCAAAAAACAAGGCAATCAATATGGCATCATCAAGTCAAACTATAAAGAAGAACTCTTACACTTAAGGAAAGTTAATAAGGACATGCTTATACAAGTTAGTAAGCTAAAGCATGACAATAAATCTTTACAAGAAAAGCTAGATTGCAAGAGATCAACTATCGACAAAGAAACGATGACTAGTACAATAAATGAGTCATCAAAGGCTCAAATTCAAACATCAGAAAAAGGAAGCAATACAAAGCTCATCAAGGATCAAAAGAACAATCTTATTGTCACATCGCTACAAGCATCAACATACAATGGTTCTAAAAAACAATTGCAAAAAGTTAGAAGCACCAAAGAAGTTCTAGTAAACACTTCACATGCGATTCAAGTTACGTATCACCATCCAAATCACAAGAATCGTTATGATAGAAGACAAGATCAAAAGGAAACTTACCAGTATTATTTCTACAAAGAGAAAAGACAAAATCGACAACTCCCGACAATTGATTCGCAAACAATTCCGTTAAAGGTAGATCTCGGATGGATGACTTCACAAATGACACAACATTTCCACACAATGTTTAAAAGAACGTATCATCTTATTTCGTCAAGTGTTGCAACTACCAACACAAAATGTCATGAGAAAGACTTATGATAAAGAACAAGAGATAAATCCTTCCATACTTGTGCTTTGAGGACAAAGCAATTCTAAGGGAGAGGCAATGTAATAAACAAAAATAGAATAATTGAACATTAATAACTGCTAATAATTAAATATTAATTCTTAACGAAGAGACACCTTGATGAAAGGTTATGTCTCTTTATGAAAGGGCACCCAACATGGGTATTTATACAAACAACATTCTCATTGTAATATCATCACTTATATATTATTCATACATTTATGCATTCATGGAGATCATATTTATGTTGGATTTTTCTATAGAAACAATATTTTACTGTCTCACAACTCTTTGCTTGAAGACCCTCATTTCTCCTGGGATGGTAGCCTCAAGCCTTCACTGCCACTAACACACCTTCACATACCACTAACACACCTTCATATATACAAAAGACGAACATGCTTTAGATACACGATATTGACGAGCAATGCACAAACCACAGAAGAGACCAATGATAAATCAAACACATGGCCAATGATGATTAGATAGAGAAACAACGAATCTTGAAGCCAATAGTCACCTTTAAGATATATATCATACAATTAGTGATTGTTCGGCCCAATTATAAGTCAATAATACAAAATTCTCATAAATATGCATATTCAATCTTCACTCTCATCCTTGCTAGATTTTTTCTATAGTGTTTTAATACAAGTCTTATCTTATTGAAAATATTCTATTTCTAAAATGACGTGTGTAAATTTTGCATTTCCTATTGTGTTTTAGTGTAGGTTGATAATATTCTTAATGTTCAACCTGAAAGGATTGGTTTGCGGGGTCAATGACTCTTGTAATAGTGTGTTGTAAGGTTCCAACTTTTACGATGTCCATCACTTGCTCAAGAAAATTGTGAATTATAGCTTTTACACTTTGAAACATTTTAGTTGTGATCAATCTTTACAAATTTGTATATTAAATAATGTTTCATTTGTGCATGTGTACATTAAGGTGTAGAAACCCCTTAGTAATAGTTAGAGAGTCCTAGGTTGAAGAGGTTAACAAGATAATGAAGTTACATTAAATATGACAAACCACAAAGATTTTCAAGTGACTCGGGGTGTCTATGCTAAGTTACAAAAGTAGACCTACATCCTTAATATGTGCTATTAGCATATTCTAACAATGCACACACTGATTATTAGATCACCGTAATGTACATAAATCAATAATATAGTGTGCAATTATTGTGGGTAAGATTGGTTGAAGTCAAGGTGTAGGGCAATGTAATGATTATTATTTTAGCCATACATATAAGGACAAGGTTTTTGTCTTAATATAAGTGTATATTTGTATATATGTTATTTTGACATAATTATTATTATATATTTTCATTAAATATTTATTATTATTTCCATTGCATTCTTCAAATAATATGGGCTTAATATCTAGTGTCAATGTCAATATAGTTCATATGCGTTGCTGAACAATTGAGATAACAATGGTGGCTCATTAAAATTTGTTTAGATGGGATATATCTATTTGTTTATTTCAAAGTTTGAACCACTGCCATATAATCAATATCAACAGTATACTTATTTCATCCTCGTCCATAGATAAAAAAACATAAGCCGTAGTCCAACTCAGATCTCAAATAAAAACACAAAAGTAGCTA
>LPNX011112687.1:156643-167142 GCA_001517045.1 Pseudotsuga menziesii
GATAATTTAAAATAAATATTAACATTAACTTTCATGCCATTACAATTGTGGTCTCAAGGGATGTTAACCATCATCATCATCATCAATAAATATCAAAAATCAAATATCTTTTTAAAATGGAATGTACAGTGCCCGATTTTCATCCTACTCAATTGTCATTCAATTTTCCCAAAGTTGACTTATTATTCTCTTCTCAAAGGTCGATTCCAACAGTTGTCTTGGTGGATTTTCCCTTGGTCCATTTGTTTGATTTTACTGAGGTATTTTGCTATCTTTTGTTTGGTGATTTTAGAGTCATAGATCTCCTTATTGATTAGAACTTTGAACTCTGAATTATGTTTCTAAGAGTTTTGATATATTATGTACTTACTCAAATCATTTAAATTTTGATTTTGTTTTTTTAAGTAAATTAAAGTGAAATTTTATTTAAATAAAATTATAAAAATATTAAAATTTTGATTTTTTTGAAAAAATAGTAAAGTAAAACACTTTAAAAAAATAGATAACTGGTAAATTGAGCTTGTTCACTTGTTAATTTACTTGATAGATCTACTATCAATCAATCACTCTACAATGTGGTTAAATTAGATTTTTAAAATATGTTTTGTTTGAAGTTTTTTAGTTTTATTAAATTCACTTAAGTATAATGCATTGTTTTAAATCCATGAACACCAGATACAAGCATTAAATATATTTTTAAAAGTATAATCCATTTTTTTTAAACCATGAACACCAAACACAAATCCCTATCTCAAACAATAACTTGTATGAATAGCCTCTTTGTGTGAGAATTAGATTTAATGTTGTAATGATACTAAAAATTTCTACTAAACTTATAGTACACAAATCAATACCTAAAATACAAGCATTATTTTTTCTTCTCAATCATATACAATATCATAAGCTAGATTTCAGGCCATGCCAAAGAAGCCATTTAGAAGCATAAGGTAGAAGCAAAGAAAATCATGGCTGAGTCTAATGGGAGAGAGGGTAAATCGATGGCATCTCTAAAAGAATTTGAAGCCAAGTTCAATCACAAAAGAAGAATTAGAAAAGAGCATTATGAAAGTGGAAAATCTCAAGGCCTCTCTAATATACAAAGAGAATGAACTGCAGAATCTCAATGAAGAAAATGAAAAACTGAAAAGCATAGAGCTTTCCATTGTAGAAAAAAAAAATTAGAAAAATCACTAGGCACTATCCCAAATTCCAACTCTTCAATTTCATTGGAAGGAAATGATTCAATAAAAAAAAACTTGAGGATACAGAAGCTTGTGCACAGGAAAAGAATTACACATGCCCTTGAAAAAGTTAAGGCTACTAATGCCAAGGAGTAGGAGGCCATAGAGAAAGCTAAAGGTTGTCAATCTTGAGATGTAAAAGTATATAGCCAGAGATAAAATGGATCATTAGAGAAGTTTGAGTTGCAAAACCTGCTAACTTTTCCATGGAAGCATAAATGAAGAAATTGAGGATACAAACAAAGCAATGGAAAAAGGAATCAAATGTAGCAGCAACTCTTTGGCAGTTTCACATAATGGTGAACTATCTGGAAAATAAGTGCAAAGATCAACCTCTTTGGATATGCATTTATTATAATATTTGGGTGTCCTCAACATGATATTGACATCTCCAATAATGTCATATGACATGGAGATTTATCCAACTTCAAAGAAAAAGAATGCTATGTTGCGAAAAAACAGAAATTTGTGGAAAATGTTGAAGTTTTAGGGTTTTTTCATAAAATTGAAAATTTTGTACTTTTTATACAAATTTAAGCTACAAAATATTACTGAAGTTAAAGTACGACAATAGTAATCAGTCTAGCTATAATTTTCATCTCATTCAACTTTATCACTCCCTTAGATATCAATGTGTTAAAGTTAGGGTTTGAAACAAAAAATTAATAAACACAGAAATGTAAAGTGTTGTTGAAAAACATAAACAACAAACTATACAACTGAAGTAAAACACAGACAATATGACAAAACAAAAATTAGAACTTATTTGATTGTGAGGTCCTTCCATATACTCAGAATATAGCTTTTAGATATGATCTTGTCTCTTAGAGACAAATCACTAAAAGAAACAACTAAATGATCCTTACCTGAGGGCAATCACATATCTAAGAGAGAGAGACAAGTGATGAGGAATATGGTCGATCAATTACAATGGAGGGTACATGATATCCATAACCAAGATAGTCTATAAGAGTTCAATGATGAAAGGCATCCATAAAGAATACTATAGTAGTGGACGACAACCACCAAGAGGCAATAGGTACCTTCAAATAGTTCCCACAAGCAGTGGCAGCCTACACATAGGATGTGGTACTCTAAATGCAATCCAAATAAGTAGTGGTAGCCTCCACACAAGAAATGATTCCCTAAACATATTCCACATAAGTAGTAGAAGCCTCCACATAACCATTGGTACCCTAAACACAATCCACATAAGTAGTATCATCCTTCATGTTAGGATATTTAGACACTTAGGAGTTAGTTAAGATCAACTTGTGTAATATGTCCGTTAGGTAAAAGTGTGTTTCTTTAGTATACATTTGTAAATATTCTAATCCAATGGTCATGATATGTTCTAGACATAGAGTGATCTGATGGTTCAAATTCTCTTAGATCATACCTACCATTGATCCGTGGCTTAACACCTGATTGGTTTATGATATCTATTTAAAGAGCATAGAGGGTCCTCGGCTAGTTGATTGATTATGAGAAGCTCATGTCACTTTCTTTCTTTTGCATAATAAATTGCTCCAAGTAGATATTTGGCTGGGGCCGTGGACTATTTCCCTCTCGAGGGTTTTAAGCACGTGACAAACATCGATGTGTTGATCTGTGATCTATTTGTGTGAAGCAATTCCTCAATGTGTTCGGTCTTTTGGAAGTACCCTGTGTACCCAAACATGGTATCAGAGTATTTATGAAGAGTCGCTTTCGGTTTTGATCAAGATCTAGAACCGGTGTTGCCGAAACTTTGAAAGGGTTTCAAGTTCTAGATTTTTTGTGCATTTTTGGCTTATGGGAGCTATTCCATTGTGTTTGGAGCGCCGTTTCCATTAGGAAATAGTTTTCATTTCATCAAAAACTATATTTGTTTGTTCCAGAAACACCCATTTCGGGAAATTTGAAGGTATAATGTTACAGTGACGGATTTGTTTTATTTTTTTTAAATCTCTCATATTTTATCAGTTTTATTATTAGGTCTTTTCTATTTTAGTCTCGGACTATTTCCTTCCCTGGCTTCGTATGCTATTTGTCATGCACCTTGCGTGATCACGTCGAATCAGAAACAGTAAGGGAAAGTTTTTTTCTTATCTACTCGGCTACATATGCTATTTGTCGTGCACCTTGTGCGATCACAACAAATCAGAAACAACGAGAAAACTTGAAAATGTAGACTTTCCGGGTAAGCTAACCAAGATTTAACCCCATTGTGTGGAAAAAAAAAAATTTGTTTGTGTTTTTCATTTTTGTGTGATTTGCAAGAAAAAAAGGCAAGCACGGAAAACAAAAGAGAAGAGTTAAAAAAAAAACCCTTCCTCTTTCCATTATTTTACGTACCTTTTAAACTTAGCTCACTTGGTCCAAAGTTGCTTTATTCTTTAATAGGTCTTGAGTTCAAGTCTTATTAAGCTACTTTTTAGTGTATGCAATTTCTATTTTCAAGTTACTTTATTGTAAAAGTGCATCTCACATAAATTAAATAAAATAAAAAGTGAGTCACTTAATTTTTTAATTTATTGCCGCACTATTTAAAAGTCACATTATTGTAAAAGTGAACATCACTTAGTCTACAAAAGTAATTCACTTAAAAGCAACTTTATTATAAAGTGATTGTCAAAGGTTGATCTTAGGAAGAGGGGGTTCTTTTTTTAGTTGGTAAAATTAATATCTGCCACGTCACTATTGGGGACATCTTCAACATTTTCTTTGATCAAGCATAACTTCATCATCTACAATCAATTTTCAGTGCCGTTTTTTTTAAAACCGCATATTTTTTCGAGCTCTTTGCATCCAGATAGTTAGTTTTTGTTTTTTCAGCCATTATTTATAGTTTGGCCACCCCTTGTGATATTATACTTACAAGTTCTAACTATTTCTCACGGAAATCTCATATGGAGGATGTTCTATGAAGTAGGGGACTTTTCAGGATAACCTCAGGGAAAGAAACAGAACCCACTGATGATGACAAGAAAATTAAATGGGAAAATACATGTGATGAAGCTCGTGGATTGATTGGGATGTCAATCTCTATTGATTTTGTGATTCCACATATCTGGAATTGATGAACCTGATATAGCTTGGGAAAAGTTGGAATCTGTGTTTGGTAAACACAATGAAATTTGGGGTCATCAACTTGAGAATGAGTTGATTTCCTTGAATCCAAATAATTTTTCATGCATTCAAGACTATTTATCTAAGTATAAAACTCTTAGACTCTTATGTGCAGAATGCAAGATTAAGAAAGAAGACAAACAATGTATTTATCATATTCTTTCCAAAATTGGACCTACATATTCTATTTTTGTATCTACATTCTACTCCATGAAAGAATCATTGACTACAGCTAGCTATCAAGAGCCTAGTCTTGAATCCTTTTGTGATTCCTTAATTAGAGAGCAAGATAAGCTCATTCATCTTGGAATAATTAACAATGCAGATATATCTGGGAAAGCCTTATTGTCCCAACAGAAAGAAAATTCCAAGCCTCCCAAGAAACATAATTTTCGCAATAATAAGCCAAACAACAAGGGTCCCAAACCCTCCTAGTCAACTCCTTTAAAAGTTCCTGGGAGCACATTTATGCATGTAATCTTAGGAATTGCGCCCTCCCTCTCTCCTTCACACGTGTGGGCCTATCTGGTTGAGTTTTGATGGATGCTTCAGTCAGCAAGTTGAGGTGTTAGACAGATCGGCTCTCTGATTGATAGTTGCACTTAGTGAGACTCATATTAGGATCAGTTAAACACATATCAGGCCCAGATTCACTCCACATTCAGCTACAGTCTCTCTCTCCTTGGTATTTGCGCCCCTTGGGCTAGATCTCCTGTTTTTGCTATAAATTAAGCACATATTACCTCTTCCAAGCTAGTTAGAACTAGGATTGAGTTGCTGTTGCTATTGTACTATTGTTATTGTTTATTTTTCTGGAATAAAGAAGCTTTGGAGGAAAGATCTATGGTGTAATGCTGTTCATGTGTGGATGGTGATTGTCAAATGCTTATGAGGTATAATCTGTGTTGTTTATCTTTGCTTTTGTTGGTTAATTGTTGGCCTTGAAGGAGAGAGATCCCTCCTGTTAGGGTAAGAGTTTATTCTAGTTTGATTTAGTCTCTTACTGTTTTCTTATTTCAGATCTATTGGAGTTGCTTTTAATTGCATGCTTTCCAATTATCTTTTCCAACAGCACCTATGTTTTAACCATCTGTTTGTGCAAGGATTTCTAAGTTGCAGGTGATCTCACTTGTAGAAGGGGTTGAGCTGGTTTGCATATTCCTCATATTCAATATATTCTAGAGGACATAGTCCCTCGGTGTTCCACCAAAGCAAAATCCAAAGCCCAACATTCCCAGGCTTCCAGCACTCTTTCTCTCTCTTCCTTCTTCAAAAAATCAATTTTCTTACCTAGTTACTCTGTTCAAAATATTTGATATCATTTAGATCTATTATATTAAAGTAAAACTTACGTAGATCTATTGTTTCAAGGCTCATATACTAGATCTCATTCTTAAAAATGTTTCATAAAGCATTCTAGATCTAGTTTAAGGAAATCGTCCGTTTTGCATGGCAATTTAAAGAGAATCCGTAGGTTGCATGCTTTAGATTTATATTTATATTTTAAAAAGATTAAATCCATCAATCATTTCATATTTCATTGGCTTCTCAAACATCAATCCAAGATCCCAAGGAAAGCTTGCTTTACTTGGTTCATTTTTCACCGTTTTAGCTAGTTTTAACTTAGTTTTGTTTGGTTTAATGTAGGCTGCCCCAAAGGTACTTCCAAAGTGAATTTTGGCATATTTAATTCTAACATGCTTGCTGTATTTCATCAGGAATAATAGAAATAAGAGAAGCTACTGTTCAAAAGTGGATTTGGGATCATTCAAATCCTGCTAGGGGTCTCCCTTCTGACCATAATTTTAAAATTTTGGGAAATTTGTAAAGCCTTGGTTTTATCCTGTATATGAACCAAGAGGATTCAGATAATTTTATTGATATTGTAACAGAAAATAATAAAAAATTTCTCCGAATAGGCTCTTTCGAGCTCATTCCCCATCCCCCCTGGGGGGATTCATGCCTTTTTTGTCATTTTTCGTATTGTCTTACTTCTTTTCACTTTAGATTAGTTTTGTTCATGAATAATAACATGATTTGATTACTTCATCATATATTCCATATTACATTATCAAAGTAACTCGAATACTTACCCCATGACTTCCTGATTAACCCGTAAGGGGAAAGAGATGCATGGTAAAGTAATTAGAAACTTGTGATTTGTTTCTATTTGCTACTTATATTTGATTTGCTGTAAGTAATTGTTCTAAAATAAACCCCCTCCTTGATTCCTCTATTGAGGTCCACTTGGACCGAAAGAGGTTCCTGGAGGATTTTTTCTTTCTAAGAAAACACACCCTTTAAAACTCACTAAAATTGACAAGACTCCTGTGTGTATGCTATGCATTTGGCTATGGTTCGTTCGGTCAGTCAAGATGCATTAAAATCAATGTTAGTGACTAGTTTAATTAGTCTCCACCTTCCCTAATCAACCACCATCATGCGAAAATCCAACGCCTCGATCAAACCGTAAGCGGTGGCAAAATACCCAAATGAAGCGGGAACTCCTGAAAAGTGACATCAAGGCGTCGATCTCTGTTACACCTTCGGGTGCATTATGAACAACAATCTCAGAGACTCCATTCATCCCACATATTCCTTGCGGGTAGCCATGAAGGTTTAGCTTTGGACATACTCCAAGTACTCTCGGGTATATCTGGAGTCCCCCCCTCGCCTAATTTTAATCAACTCATATTTCACATTAACTTAAAACGTGCCAAGAGGCAATCACAAAAAATTCAATCCAAGCACATGCAAGTACATTGATTATTTTATGAGTCCATTCTAAGGCACTAGCTATTATATATATATATATATTGTGTCTCAGCATTGTGCTTTCGTGTGCTCATTTTTGTATCTTGTCATCTATGGTTAAATCTCAAACTCCTAAGTAACTCATTCAGTTTAACATCATCATAATAAATAATTTTTCCTTGGTAACTTAATAGGGTCTACCCCCCTTGGCTTCATTAAGAGTTGAGCCTAAACGGAGGAGTCAAGAACAAGGTGACAGCCTTGACACGAGACTTGCCCCCAAGGATACACCGAGTGGCTTGAATATTTCTGCCACGTCCCCCCTAGGTGTGTGAAAGGTGGAAACACCTGCAAATACATTGACTACAAGTTAATGGAATTCATATGAAAGCATTTTTTGGTATCTTTAGATATTGTATTTTATTTTTTGCGAAGATATGGGTCCTATCCACAAACATGTGTCATGCGGTAATTGAATGCAAGACTTTGTTGAGCCCGAAATTTTATTGGGGTTACATGGTGAAGTCCATTTTTTTAATTCAAATGAAATTTATTTCTCTGTCACTATGCAATGTCTTGGATTGAATTTTGATATAAATTCTAAGTCTTTGCTTCGGATCTGGTTTCAAGATCTTAATTAAAAGAAGGGAGGCGTGGGAGATATAAGAAAATTAGTTTTTCGATGTTGTAACATGATGCTACAAGAATGACCCAAAATTTGGAACATGAATCTTTGGCATGTTGCTCCATCTGGTTCCTCATAGGTTTGAGCTCATGTAGTCTCCATGTCAGATGATTCAGTTTGATGTGATCCTATTTATGGTTCTAAGTTAGTTGGAGCTTTATTTGTCAAGTTATTTCACTAGATACCTATAGGATGCTTATATGTTTCGTTGACATAAATTGTTCCAAATGTGCTAGACATTAAGAAAGTAGATACAGGAAAATGTACACATGTACATGTAATTGCAGTGGATTGTGGCCAAACTCTAAAAGTCCTGTATATTTACAGTTTTGGATATTTTCTTTTACAAACTTGGTACTGGACCACATACTCTTGCTTATTTTTTCTACAGGAATGTTTAGAATGTGAAGTTAGCTCTTATATTTATGCTAGATTACAAATTTTGAAGGTTCCAAAATTTTGTGAGTTGATGTAAGGAGTTGGACCCGTGTTGTGGAGATAATGTAGCCATCCCGAGGACCTGGAGAAAACATGAGTTTAAGTAAAGTATATTGTTTTTGTGAATATTATGTATTTTTGGAAGGATAGGTCATTAACGCAACGCACTGCATTCTAACTACTGTGCATCAGACATTGAGATTAGTGAGTTCTAGGTTTCCCTCTAATTACATGAGCCATTGAAGAACACAATCTCACAAGGATTTTGCAATAATGGAAGTAAAAGATGAAAGCTCATCTCATCAGGCTTTTGCAATAATGGAAGTAAAATATGAAAGCTCATATTTTTAAGATAGATTTCCACTCTTGTTTTAAAGTGGAGAGAATTAAGCTGAAATCATAAAGTTTAGTTTTCTTTTGTGTACCCATTAGATTTCAAGTTTAGTTTGTTTTTTTGTCTACCCAGTTTTAATTGATACATTTAATTACAAGAGTAAAACAGTATACAAATTGGATATATGTCATAGAAACAACTAGAACAAAACAACTTAAAAATATGATTGGTAATATGATGGCCAATATAAATCTTGTTTGAATATAGGAACCATTTGGGAATCGTATGTTCCTTCTTCCAAACAACAAACATTATTTACAGAAAATCTGTATAATACCACATGGCAATGTCCAGGTGGTCAACCTTTCAAATTTCTGAGGGAGAACTTGCATTAGAGGAAATTTCAACTCAAAATGGGCCTCCTAAGGAAAATTAATAAAATAATAGTTAAAATAATAAAATAATATTTATTAATTTTGGAGGAAGAAAAGAAAAAACTACTTTTTTGTTCATATTTTCGACATATCTCCCTATGTTTTTACTCAAATTTCAATCGAGATAGCTCGTTTGATGCGGAATTAAATTGCGCATCCAACAAGTACCCACTCAGCATACCTTTGATAGGCCCCACTACCCCAAAAACAAGAAATACCTGAACAAATGTGATGCTGACATCATCATCACATTTTTTCAGGTATTTCTTGTTTTTGGGGTAGCGAGGCCCATCAAAGGTATGCCGAGTGGGTACTCGTTGGATGCGAAATTTAATTATGCATCCAACAAGCTCTCCTGATCTAAATTTGAGTAAAAACACAGGGAGATATGTCAAAAATACGAACAAAAAAAGTAGTTTTTTTATGATACCTATCCCCAAATTTATACTAAAAAAGTATTTAAGACGTGCTCCCTTTTTTAATATTAAAGCATTTTTATTGGCTATTACATGATGACATGGAATTTGTATTATTTTAGGAAGGCCCATTTTAAATTGAAATTTCCTCTAATGCCTGTCGAATTGTTTCTGGCATTTGCTCTCCAAAATCACCTTACAACATTTAAATTCAACAAAAATCAAATACACAAACATGTATAATTGAAGTTTGAAAAGGAAAATATAACCACTTTCTTCTCAACCAATTCACATATAACCATTTTATTTGGAAGTGTTGTGACATATACCAAACAATGTGTTATGAAACTAAGAATTATTAAAATAACAGTATGAATTACTTTTTGTTGTAAATATAGAAGGATATGAATGATAAAATGAATATGTTGAAGTTTTCATAAAAGTAGGATAATGGAATCAATCCTCTTTACATCAAATTAGGATGCAGACGAACTTCCATTATGATGATTGTTGTTGTGAGTATTACTTGTAATGGCTAATGATTGGAATTTTGTCACAACAACGGTTCCTAGAAGTATGTCTGTGATCTTTTGCAATTGGTTTACAAAGTTATTACCATAGGTTTTTTTTTATACCTTTTGTGCATAAAAAATCTACAGGTTATTGAGCTCTTTATCTTCCTCAAGGATGGTATTACCATATTAGTCTTCTTCAATATTTTCCTATCTACCACTTCCCCAACTTGGTTTGAAAAAAATGCTACCCATCAATTTTTGCAAGTTTAGTTTTTCTTTTCATAAACATGTTATAGGAAAGCTTTTTTTCAATAATCATCTCCAACAACAATATACCATAGCTATAAACATCACATTTTGTTGCAATTAGTTAGTCAAATCCATATTCTACTTTCAAACATCCTCATAATAAGCTTTCTACTTTAAAATTATAATAAATATAAAAACTCATTACAGTCTAATATGCTATCTAATGAAATAATACAATATACCATAGCTATAAACTTCACCTTTTGTTGCCATTAGTCTGCCAAATCCATATTCTATTTTCAAACATCCTCATAATAAGGTT
>LPNX011112687.1:167197-183982 GCA_001517045.1 Pseudotsuga menziesii
TCTAATTTCGAATTATAATAAAAATAAAAACTCATTATAGTCTAACATGCTATCTAATGAAATAACACATGGATGATTGTACCATGAGATCCTTTGAATGCATGTGTGAAATGAGAGCTAAAAGGGAGTTTGGAAAACATTTTGTAGCAATGCCAAAGTCTATCAAATATGTTGTCATATCTTTTCCCAGAAGGACATTGTTGGATTTAAAATGGCAATGGATCACTCATGGAGATAGGTTTTGCCTTGGGGATGTCTATTATTATATCCAACCAATATTCAACCTTTGAATCAAATTCAAAGCAGTAAACCTTCTTCACCATGTAGATATAACCACTTCTTTAATCTTCTTTACATCGTTAATGGAGATATAAGCATTTTGAAAGTTTCAAATGACTTGGGTATCCCCTAGCAAATTGTTGTTGAAGGAGATGTCAACTGGAATAAGATGTTCAAGTGCATTGCAGGAAATATCTAGGTCTTCTATCCCTTTGCAACTTTCAAGTACACCTGGAATGCATCTTATTAATGATTTGCGGAGATATTTGGAATGATAGTCATCTTTCTTAGTTCATAAGGCACATGTCAACTGTAATAAATTGTTTGACAGGTCCAAATACTGTGCTACCAAATTTGTAAGACTTGTAACCTCTAGATGTATGTGCCCACTGAGCTTATTGGATTGTAGGTTTAGCAGTGGTAAGTTCAGGCATTTCGCTAGTTTCTATAAATATCTTAGCTGCTAGAGTGGGCAATAGAATCAAGGATTTTTCAAGAGATATTGTTTTCCTTAAGATAAGAGTCCTAAGATTTTGAGTTTCCCAATTTCAATTGGGATGTTGCATTGTAAATTGTTTCTAAGCTTTTGAGTTGCCTAATTTCAATTGCGATGTTGCATTAAAAAATGTATAAATATCTTAGCTGCTAAAGTGGGCAATAGAATCAAGGATTCTTCAAGAGAGATTGTTTTCCCTAAGATAAGAGTCCTAAGCTTTTGAGTTTCCCAATTTCAATTGGGATGTTGCATTGTAAATTGTTTCTAAGCTTTTGAGTTGCCCAATTTCAATTGGGATGTTGCATTGTAAAACATTGTGTAAATTGTTCTTAAGTTAAATGTTTATTAAAATTTATGAAACATGGGAGTTTTATCAAGGAGGTGATGTATAAACTTTGCTTACATATATATTTAAACAATATTACATCTCTTTTATATGTGTAGAAATTTTACAAAAGTGTTGAATTCTTCATAAGTGGTTAATGTCATGCTTTTACGTGTTGTATAATTTGTTAACCAAAGGTTAAGATAGAGTAGGTAATACATTGACAAACTTTAAAATGTTATATTTTATTTGACCTTAATTGATCCCTTAAAATAACACGAAACTAAATTTTTAAATAACTATTTATAAACTTTTAAAAGAATAGATATTAATTTCCATTTAAGATACAACCAAAGATTGTGCATATTAGTGGAGATTGTTTGACCTCAACATGAATATAAATATTGTACTATATAATGGAGTTTGTTGGAAAACAAAGTAATTGATTTTAACATGAATATAAATATTGTATTATACAATGGAAGTTGTTGGAAAACAAAGTAATAAAATAGAGGTTGTTGAAAAACAAATAATTGAGTACAAATTTTTATTTAAATTATATATAATAGGTAGTCATTATTCTACATTTTTGTATGTTGTATAGAAATATATAAAAAAGGTTACCTATTTGACACAAATGAAGCTAACATAAATATTTTCAATTTACATTGTTGTTCACATTTAAATTTATAGTTTTACACTAAAACACCAAATTATGCTTATCTCTTCCAAGCATTATAGCTTGGAACATCTTTTTAAGGGGACTGAAACTCTAGATCATGGTATTATTGTCCATATCAATCACAAATTACACTTAATTGTTTGGTAGCAAGGTTGGAAATTCACATGAATAACACTCGTCAAAATTGTCAATTTTTACCAAATTCTTAAAAAAAATTTACATTATAATAAAATTTGTGATGGTCTTCGTGGAGTGTTACACTTTTTTTATGGTTAAATTGACCAATTCCATTACTGATTGGTAGTAACCAAATTTAAGAAGGCTCAATGTATAGGTGTATGTATGTTTTCTTATGTCATTTTCTAAAACTTTAAATAACTATTAATATTTAAACTTTTCAACTCAAACTTATCTAAGATTCAATGTTGCAAACATAATGAATACAATACACGGTGATTCATGTTTTAAGCATATACTTTACAAGTGAACACATTTACTAAAACAAACCCATCCAAATCCCTTCCAAGCTATGTATATGTGGGCATTTCTTATAATCTCAATCTCTTTTTGTAATTTCTTATAATATCGATTTCATAAATTGTACTTTCTCGATTTCAAAAGTATGCAAAATTTGCTTCAACTTTGTTGGGAGAATCAAAGGCAAATCATTACAAAACATGGGAAGTGTGAGATAATTTATTTCTAAAGTAGTGAATCAACACAATTTCAAAAGTAGCGAATCAATTTGGTGATCTTGATGGTTACCAATTCAAAAAGACTAATCATTTCATTGTAAAACTCTCTTTAGAAAAAGGTTTTGCCAACTTTTGGTGACATATGTGATATGAAAATGCTAAGTTCGTTTATTTCATGTATAACTTTGTCTATTTTTAATATTCGAGTTCCTATTTATACTATCCTGGAAGGACTTTTTAAAGTTGACCCTTCCTTGGCCTTCTCAAGGTAGAAGGCCAGCTCTACACCATTGGAAAACCTTAGTTTATGTTTTTTTTTCCCAAAACACAAAATTCAATTTTAGTTTACCCCTTTCAGAAATTTCACCTTCCAACAATAGCCTGTTGACGTATTATTACACCTTTTTGGGGCAATTGCTAGTATTTTTATGTTGAAGGCTTTTTTCTATCCGAGGGTGGATTTTCAAAACACTATTGCAAAATGGTTGTCCCTCCAACGAATTGTTGCTCAACATGTGTACGTAACACTTTCCAATATAATCCTGCCATGTACATTGTTGCATGACTGTCGATTCGGTTCCTTGTTCAGGAGTTCATTACATCTGTTTTTGTTAACGCTCGGTATTAGGAATAATGGTGAGCATTAGTGTTAATGTTCAAAACTGTGGCTGTGCCAATGGACTGGGTTGCAGTCGGTATGGTTACTATGGGACAACCTCTGCTTACTAAGGTAAAGGATACAAGAGTGGTCCCTGCTACAATTTAGGAGGAGAATCTCGAAGTGGCAGAGGTGGAAGCATGCGACATAATTTTCGAGAGTTTCTTCAATAGCCTTGTTGGTGGAGTTGGAAACTCTTGTGAAGGAAAGGGATTTGGACCAATGCCTTTTCTGGATTTGGAACCGCCAAATCCAATGACGCGAAGAAGAGATAACTCGCTTCCTTCTAAGAGAATGTGATGACGAATGTATCCTGCCCTCTAATGGGACACACATTATAAGTGACTTCAGTGGGATGATGTTTCCTATTTAAAATGCATTCTTTTACTTTTATACTTGGCACTTTCGGTTGTGTCAATGGATGTTGGAATTAAAGTGACAAGGTCAATGAGGATCTCGTATAATTTTTCTTTCTATTATTTGATCTTGTTCTCATTCATTCTAAGAAATTCAAAATAAATAACAACGATCTTATTATGCCTAGTCTCGATCATCGAGAAGGTGTTCACACTGAAAAAAGTGTATCTCCATAGCTGATCCAACTGCATTGGCAATGTCATTTTGGATTTGGTAGTGGAGGAAGAAGAAGGCGTGACTCGTTCAATCAAATTCTCCTTTCTATCGGGCCCAATCCAAATTTGTCTTTGCTCTGGCCCTTATCGATGATAGTAATAATGATCATCCTCAAGGAAATTAGAACCTCAAAAGAAGAGACTTACTTGAAAACAAATTGAAGATGGAAGACATTTGTGGGATTCTGAGAAGGGAAATTTGCAAAGCAATGTTACAGATCTGTAAACAAATCTTGATTCATTTACATAATAATATTAAAACAAATCTTAATTTTGATAAAATGTTATTGAGGATTAGTTTTGGTAGTTAGAAAAATAGTGTAATGAAGTTATATGCATTTTTAAAACAATTTTCCTAAATAAAATTTCAACAAAGAAGTTGTTCCATGTAAAATCAAATGCAATTTTTAAAAATGTTTACATGGATATATCCCCAAAACCACTCATTCAATATTTTCCTTACCAAATGTAATCCCTTCCACCGACAGAAGCATTTTAAAAAAAAGAAAACCACCACCCCTTGATTGCCACACAATGATTCGGTCTTATCAATTGGAAAGGAAAAACCTAATGTATAAAATGTAAACGATCTAGTTGAAGTCACTTATTTGGTAATTTACAACTACTGACACCAAATTCTAAGAATATCAAAATAGAAGCAAATCAAATTATTGGGAAAATATTTACTATTCCTTTTGGACTATATTTTACATGTGTTCATTAACAACATGACCAATATGAAAATCATCTAGATCTAGATGTAAAACATGGTCGCATTGATGGATATTTGGTCACAACCAATCCAAGATAAATACATTCCTCGTATATTTTCCATGGTGGGCCCCTTCATGACTTCTTCAGTTAGAATGGAGTCACAATCCATCTGAGAGCATATTGCCATTTTACTGAAGTAGTTGAGCTTGTGATCTGCCGCCTTCAAGGAAATCAAAGAACTCATTTACTAACAGCACAGTGGTGATTAACTACGAATAGGTGGGTGGATAGAACCAACTCTTTGCTTGCAGACCCTTGTTTCTAATGGGATGGTAGCCTCAATCACCTTCCCTTCACTGCCACTAACACACCTTCACATACCACTAACTCACCTTCACATATACAAGAGTTGACCATGCTTCAAATACAAGATATTGACGAGTAGTGCACAAACCACAGAAGAGACCAATGATAAGTTGAACACGTGGCCAATGATGATTATATAGAAAAACAATGAATCTTGAAGCTAATAGTCACCTTTAAGATATATATCATACCATCAATTTGGATCAATTTCTTTAGGTTTTTTATTGGGAAGAAACCAAAACCACACACAAATTCATAAAGAAAACTTGTAGATGAACAACAATATGTAATATAGCGGTCCAATGGGTTCCTCTAGCGATAAGGTGGAGCAATTTATTATATTTTATTAACTTTTTCTTAGTAGATGTCTCGTCAAGTTGTAGAGTACTAATTTTAACTCTGATTTGAGAAAGTAGAATCTAAAAGACAATGGGAGGAAGAGCAAAGATCTTCTTAGAAGGGCATAGCTAGTATGGACTACCAACAATGCACTACTTGTCCAATGGATTTGGACCCGGCATACTATTCACATACATGAAACGACTTATACTATGGCCACATTGCTTGCAGTCAGTGTCTATGTGTAGTTAGTGTGGTGTGACTGACAAAAAGCTTCCAAAATGCAACTAGAAATATCCTGAAATACTTCGAACATTTTTAGATATTTTCTGGGATAACTCTACAAGAATACATGTATATCAAACTAGAAGTTCTAGAAATATTGGTAGAATATTAAATTTGATGGCTACCGTAATAATAAAATGTTTATTATCAAGGTAAGGTCTTAATACAAGTATAAGTATCATAAAAGAAGAAGGCAACATAGTCATCCATGCAGAAAATCTAGAGAAGGAAGAATTTGTATTTCCATTTCAATCACTGCTTGACATGTCCTATTCATTGGAGGTTGTCTATCCATCCTATGATGTGATAAAAGCGATTGTTAGATAAAAAGTGAAATATATAAAAGAAAACTTGATTGTAGTAGTAAAAATTAACTTGAAGTAAGAATGTTGTGCAATTACGTACACTGGGAAATTGAGGCTCTTCTCCTAAGTGAAGATGCAAGAGGAATTTACTAAGATATGAAAATCAAAATATATTTATGGCTTCATGGAAAGACAAAAAAAAATATCTTTGTGTTAAATTGTAGGATGTTAAAGTAGCATGTAATTGTAGCAATCATCGAAAGTTAACTTTGTTCTTATAAACCTTGGAATTATAAAGAATAATCTAAGAAGGAATAATTATACAAATAAATGGAAGAAAAAGCTCGTTCTTGAGTTCTGACATACTCAAGTTGTATCAAAGTTCATAAATTTAGTTGGGTCAATTTATCATAGTAGTAGGCCTTTGGCCGAGAAGTTTCAATGCCCCCAACAACTATTCATGGTATTAGAAATGACAAGTCTAGTTGGATGTGTTTATTTGTACAACTTGCTAATAAGAATTTGCCCAAATTTTTGTAGAGTTTCCAAAACTAATTATTGGTTCAACAAAATTTTCAACATAAAATCACTCTTCTCATGGAGTCATATGCAAATGAAGTTCCTCAAGTGGCCTTTTTCGCCATATTTCCAACACTATGCCTTCTACATATTCTTTTCCTAATTTCACCTCACCTACTTCTTCAACACTTGTGATGGCATAAATGAGGTCTTTAGTATATGCCACTAGTCATTAGAGATGAATGTACTTGCTCTAGTCACCTCCTCAATCAAAATTAAAGGCAATGAGGGAAGCCCGAAATAAATTAAGGATGCTTCTGATCTCATCTCCTTCCATTTCAATGGAAGAAGAAGAACAGGCAAAGTATCCCTTTTGGTCTTTGAAGTGATTTGATATTACAAGTATTTAAAGTATTACCAATCAATATATGTAGGTAGAAACAAGAGAAACCTGCGATTTACTAATAAAATGTGGACATTTTATCTACCTAAATACTGGTAACAACACTTTCTCTCCCGCATCCAATACCCTCTTCGCTCCAATAACTGTAGGAGAAGATAATTTGTGGTTATAATCATGTACTTCATGCCCATGACAGACTTGTAAACATAATCTAGTGTTGATTTTATCTCATTTTTGAAATGCCTATCGATCCCCAAACGTTCAACGTTGTCGACCATCCAAAGGCGTTGAATGAGATAATTGAGGGAAGTGATTAATTCTTGATCTTCTATTGAAACTAAATTAATTCTCTCTATTACTTCCTCATCTCCCAATGTTTAGAGAACGAAGGTGCCTGACACATATACACTCAATATGGTAAATAAAAAGGAAAAATATTCATTTCATTCGTTAAGGAAAAATATCCATTTCATTCGTTGCAAAAGAATGAATAAGTTGAAAATAATTACATGATAAGGCGTTGAGAGAGAACATTTGTAGACACCTAGCGAGATGGCAGAGTGAAAGTAAAGCAGAGCTTGGGTGAAACATGGGCATGTTTCCAGGCTAGGATTTTAACTAAGTGAAAGTAACTCAGATCTTGGGTGAAACGTCGACATGTTTCTAGGCTAGGATTTTAACTGAGTGAAAGTAACTCAGATCTTGGTTGAAACGTGGACATGTTTGAAGGCTAGGATTTTAACTCAGGTATATTTTCAATGCTTGGTTTGTCCAAAAATACCCAGCCTTAAAACTCAGGCATGGTTTTGTAATTAAAACTCATGAAACAATTTGCAATTAATCTTGTAGCTTGGTGAATGGGGAGGAGATTACCTATTCCCTCTTCCTTGGTTTCCTTTTCTTTCTAGCTTCTCTTTGCCATAGTTTTTGGATTTTATTAATTTTTATGGTGTTTATATAGCTATTGAATAAAAATACAGGTCTTTTTATTTTATTAATAGCCGATATAATAATTTTTATTTCTTATTTTTCTTTTGTTGCAAAAGTTACAAATTATGATTACACAAACGTTACAAGATATCTGTCACACAAGATTAGACAAACGTTACAAGATCTCCCTCATATTAATAGCTGACATAATATAAACAAACTTTACAAGATCTCCACAAACATTACAACCTCTCCTTCATACTCGCCAATATTATTTTTGGCTGACATAATATTGACAAACCTTACATCCACAAACATTACAAGATCTCTCCCATACTGGGTTGTAGAGCGCCTCTCGACGCAATAAAATAACACCTTAACTTCCATTCATCATCACTCATGATCTTCATATTAGCTACTCCTTGCAAATACTATTCCCTCCTTTAAGTTTTATTATGTGCCTTTTGCTAATTCTAAAAAACTGCCATATTAAATCGATAGTGACTTTTCGCTTTCAAGTGTCCATTAAAAAAAACATATTCTCGTGATTAAAGGATTTTAAATCCATATATCTCACAAAAAATTCCGGGGACATAAATCTAGGCAAACATCATTCATGATTAAAGGATTTTAAATCCATATATCTCACAAAAAATTTCAGAGACATAAATCTAGGCAAACATCATCCGTTTTGTAGATAGGTAGTAAATTATTTATATGATTTTGGATATAAAATTCTTAAAGTTTACCTTTCTTTCATTTTTCCCTACAAAATTTTAGTCTATGCACTTTTTTTAGGCTTTTTCCCAAAACCATCAAATCAATTTTATTCTCCTTTTTCAACCATTTCATTCTCCAAACAACAATCCATCTACATATTATTGCACCTTCTTGAAGAAATTACTAATTACTAATAATATAAAATTTACACATCATTTGTGTAGTGTAAAATATTCAATAAAAATATTGGTGAACCTATCACCCATTGCTCACTTTTTATAATCCATTAAAATTGAAACTATTACAAGTAGCACATCCACAAGTCAAGTGGCCAGGTGTAGAATATTACCAATTGCTCACTTTTTTCTAATGTACGGAGAATTGTGCATGGGAGGTTCCCACGCCAAAGGACTAATTGTTTCTTATTAGTCCCTTCCCAGGGCTAGCAGGGACTATAGTATTTGGCTTGCCGCCGATTTAATTAGTTTGCACGCAAAACAAAAACAAAGATGAAACATTTTTCCTAAGTCTGTATTGAACCAATTCATTGTGGCTTTCTCCACCAATCAACATCATTAACCGCTTTATTAACGCAACTTTCTCTACCAATCGAAAACATTGGCCTCCCTATCCACCAATCAACCACTTAGACTTCTTATTTGGCCTCATAACGATGCAAGAGCCAAATTAAAGGGAAATATAATCCAAACTTTAAATTAAAGGGAAATATAATCCAAGCTTTCATTTATAAGATGAAGGATACATTGTACTACTGAATTAATGTTAACGCTAACTTTAACATTAGCTCTACAACATTTAATGTTTGGATATGGAAGTCTTCACATATAGTATCCTTCATACAATATAAACATCACCTCTTAAGTGACAAGTGCTTTCTCTTATTGTGTGACTGGTGTGAGTGTTGGCATGTTGGCCACTTGTCTAGAAGCCAAACACTTGCACTAAGAGAAGTAGATGCATCATACAAAAATTTTCAAGCCAAGGATTACCTTGGTTGTCTATACCTTCGCTCAACTATATTGCAGTGCAAGTAGCAGCCTTCTCTGCAAATATCTAGCACAGAAAAGATATCTATGTCTGCCAGAATTCTGGGCATAAGATGCAGCACCATTTCCTGAATTCAGGGCATAAGATGCAGCACCGTTTCCTGTGTACATGTGAAGAACTCCATGTATGGCTGAGTATACTATATTATGAGTTTGTATTCAAATCTGTCGCTGATTTCATTGGAGTAGACGACTTCAATTCATTAATGGAGCTCGAGCTTATATCATAAGGAAATGTGTTCTCACTCATTTTATCCTGCAGGTCCTTGCTCTTTCTTCAAATCATTGTATACATGTATCTCATCCATATACATAATTCAACACAAACAAAAACACATAAAAACATTTTGATTTAGGATTTCCTACCCTTTTCTTCTTTTACTGATTGTGAATTCACAAATTGTTATGTGAGATTACCCACGTGTTCTACTTTCTGGAGGAGAGAAGCTTCACTCTGATTTCTGCAATGTGGATTTTGCCAAAGTGTTCCTCCTGGATCCAGTCTCCAGTGGCAAGATCCCTCATCCAGAAAAACTTAGTTTTCTTTTTCGACGCCACCTCTGTTATCACTCCATCGCTGCTATCGCCGGCTATCGAACTCACAGCTCCATCCACTAACATTGGGTAGCTTCTCGGTTCCCTGCATACACTAACATTGGGTAGCTTCTGGCTTCCCTACATACACAAAGATCCAGAAATGAAAATCTTGGCCACCATCTCCAGAACTATCGCTGCCTATGCGATAAGAACTGGCTTCTTTGACTGCTTATGCTCTTCTTTGCTCTGCTCTGGCGCAGCTTTACTGTTATAGTGGATTTCACCACTCCAGGTGAATTACACTTTGTATGGCCTTCCCCTGTCCCAATGCAGACTCCTTAGACCCTATGGACCACTTTTTGTCCTTTGATGTTTCCTTGATCATCCCTAAAAACATATAAAAATGATATACGCGACTTTTAAACCTATAAGAGCGTATATACGCGGGTTTGACCACTAAAATCGCGTACATCGGGATGTGTGCATAATCCAAATCCATTTGGAGTTTTCCTTGACATGGATCCGACTCATTTGACTCTTGGCCTTCCCTATGCCTTGAGATCACTCAAATTTGACCTTTCATTACCCCTTTGAAAAGCTATATAAGGAACCCCTTGGTACATTGAAGGCATAAGAGAGAATTGAGAGCAAAGAAACTATAGTCCATTGTTGCCGGAACTTATGCTTTAGTCTGCATCCCTTTGTCCCTTGGAGCACTAGTGTGTTCTTCCCAAGCTTGCCTTTTGCTTGTGAGCTTGCTATCAAGAGATGGAGGATTGAAGTGGTGGAGGCCCAAGTGGGGATTCAGTTTCTCCGGTTCGCAGACGTGCCGTTAGAGGTTGTATCTTGTAATCTCTGATTTATATTAATAGAAATATCTTTTGCTATCCAATAATGTGTGTTTGAATGAATATTTTATCCATGGGATTATGTCAAATGCTTGTACATTATTGATTATATATGCTAGAATAGATCTAACACCATGATATATAGAATGCTTGTATTGTTTACTTGTTGTTGAGGAAGTAACATATCAATTCAAGCTGAAGATTGGAAAGCTCAATGGGGATCTACTTCAACCGTCTGGAATAAGGTACGAGGCCTGATCCTTTAGTGTTAGACATTTAATTTCTATTGCATATTGGAAAGGATTGATTTCTGGAGTCAAATTTTCTGTTGTGGTACCCCAAGCCATAAGAATGTCTCTCCGTAACAGAATTGGTGACTCCGCTGGGGATTTCCTAGTAGTTGTCCTTTAGGGTTTGTTTTCTCGGCATTCAATGAATTTGAATTGCTCTTTCTCTTTTGTTTCTGGGTCAGGTATGGGGGTGTGTATGCTTGGTAGAGTCTGATTGGTGTGAAGTTTGTCTCAGCCTGTCTGTTTTCCTTGATTTTATGCACCTTTCTTCCTGTACACGAGTTTTTGACTTACAGTTGCGTATACACGTGGTTTCCCCTGCGATTTCTGCGTATACACGCGGGTTTACTGTGAACAGTCGTGTATGCCCTTGATTTTTCCTTTTTGGGGAAGATAATTGGTTGCTGGGTGAATTCTAATATTTTCTAAGTCTCCTTTGGCACTTCCTGGGTCTGCTTAGACCTCTGTTTCTAACCAGAAACGTTTTTTTTAGGTTAAATTTTTCTTTTTTAAGAAGGTTCTTGTCATGGCATTTTCGATTTTTTGTTTGAGATTAGTGCATTAGAGTTATTTTACCTTAGTTCTTTGCTTGAGTGCTGTTTGGGTGTGCTTGCAGAGTCTAGGGGTTGTAGGATCATTCTTTTGCTTTTTGCATCTCTGTTATTTTCAAAAAATCCAAAAACATTTGCTTATCATCATGCATGGCATTTTGCACTTTGCATTATACTTGCACTAGATTTTCTTTGGAGTACTAGTTAGGAATTCATATAGGAATTCATATAGGAAAATTTATCATTGGAGTACTAGTCGGACAGCATAGTCGCTTTATGCGTTGAAGCTGAGGGCCACAATAATTGGTTACGTACCTCCACTTGCTGTGTATGGGAGTCTCAAGCCTCTCCTAGGTGAGACATACCTGCTTCATTCGGGAGCTCACTTATCCAGCCCTTGTTTGCTTGCATTTGGCTTTAGATTTTATTAGTGATTGCTCTGTCCACAATAGCTGGCCTAGGGTTTGCGTAAATAGAGAGTCTTTGCTATTTTTTGAGTCATTGTGGATTCGAGTGTGGTTCCTTGCCGTTCTCGTCGTTTAGCAGGACTTCCGCCTTCTACTTCTCCTCCTCCTTTGGGAGAGAGACCTAGACAGTCCAGGTGGACTATTTCACACATTGATTCACACACCATGGGAGACCGTTTAGAGGATATTCCTAAACCACCTCCTCCCATTCGTGTAGACGATGGGGAATTTACTCCTACTTATGATCCTTCACCCGACTTAGCTGAGTTAGGTCCTATGATTTCTGAGATAGGAACCTTGCATGATAGGCCTACTCACTCCAGGTCTGATTCCCCATTGACGCGTTACTGGTATGGAATGCCGGAGGATACCGAGACTCATTTTGAACCTGCCAAGACTAGCTACAGTAGTTATTCTACGTCTGGTTTCCCTACACATGATTTGACATTTCATGTCGAATCCGATTTCGAGCCTAACACTATGCCTAGGGGCACTCTCATTCCTTACCATGTGGAGAGGTTTGGGAGCACTAGTCACATTGCACCTTCCATCCTAGTGGTGGAAGCCACATCGTATCTCCCTCCTAGGTCTAGGGTTAGAGATCCAATTAGGATACCAAATCTGAGATGAGTAACGATAGGCGATAGTACATATATTATTACTCAGATTCCTCTGTCTTCGGTCCCTAGTTCTTCAAATGTACATCCTCCACCTTATTCACGTGGTCCTTCAAGCCAGTATATGGCTACGAGTCAGGTTCATATTGCGGTTACTCGACCGATTGGGTCTCAAGTTCACATACCGCCCACTACTTCGGGAGGCTATGTTCATTCTTATAGAGGTCATCTTACTACTTCCGAGGCATATATCCCTACATCCGGAGCGTATCTTCCTACCTACAGAGTGTCTCATGGGGCATCGCATGCGATGACCTATGGACCTTATTATGAGACGTAGTATGGACAGGTTTCTTCACCTTATGGAGGAGGGTATCAACAACCTGCTTACTCTCCTAATTATGGATTTGTAGCTCCTACTAGTTAAGGTCCACCATACTATGGTACTTCCACACCACCCTATATGGGTCAGACAAGAGGAGGACACTATGGCCAAGGCCATGGGGGTAATCAACCCTATATGAACCAGGGAGCGGTTCATCGACCTCATCATCCTAGGCTCCCTTTCCTTGAGATGCTTAATCTTCCTGACTTATCGAGACTAACAAACGATCCTTTGGTTCATGACCCAGCTTGGCCGGCTATCCCTACCAAGCTTCCTTCAGACATACCTAAGTTCGAAGGCAAACCGGGAGAGGATCCGAGCGAACACATTACTACATTTCACCTATGGTGCTCTTCGAATTCATTACATCAAGACTTAGTTCGTTTGAGATTGTTTCAACGCACCCTCACAGGGCCTGCTGCGAAATGGTATATAGAGTTACCTAAGGGAGCTTTCGCTTTGTTCGATGACCTTCCAATGAATTTTCTTAATCACTTCCAGCTACCAGTGCGCTATGACGTTGGTACTGAACTCTTGTCGACATTTCGGCAAGATAAAGCCACACATATTTCTGATCATATTCAAGAGTGGCATAGACGAAAGAGATTAATTAAATCTTTTATACCACCAGAATTCCTCCTCGAGTGGTTCCTCAAGTCGTTATTTCCATATATAGCGAAGGATGTTTCCACATCCGGAGTGCAGAATGAGGAACAAGCGATTTTTAGGGTGCAGGAACTAGACTTGATCTATGCTCAGTCTAGTTTGTTGTATGAGATTATTCCCAATGCTCCTCATTCCAGTTTCGATCCCAAAGTCAAACCTAGACCACATGCCGATGGCATTGTGGGTTGTGAAAGTGCAAAACCTGCAGATTCGGTTGCAAAACAAGTTAGTCAATTGTCACTCAACCAATCTGCTTCAAGACAAGCTACAGCTTCGTCTCAACCCGCCCAAATGGTGAATGTACTTTCTGTGCAATCGTCGGACCAGAAGGGTAACCAGCAGCCCAGACGGAATAGAAAAAAGGGTAAAAATAATAATCAAAAGGGTGGGAATAAGAATGAGAATGCTAACAATAGTGACAAGAATGGTAGAAATGCTGGGCGGGAAAAGCAAGCGAAACGTAAGGTTAAGTTCCCTTGCAAGCTATGTAAGGATGATCACCTCACTTACTTGTGCCCTTGGATTGAAGAAGCTTCGAGATTCTTAGCACAATGCCCAGCTGTGCTAACTAACCCTTTACCGCATAATCAAAATATGAACTCGAATTCCCATGACCAGTCTAGTGATGATGATCCATCGGAGGGTAGTGGTCGTGGGTGAATTAACATGGTCCATGTTGCGAAAGTTGTGACTCGTGCGAAATATTATAGTTCGTCACAACCCATCCCAGGCAAAGAGCTTGATCCACCATGGTCCCCTTTGTGCATTGAGAAACCTACAAATAAACCTGAGGCTGCACCTCGCATTCCTAAGGGAGTCCTTAAGCATTCAGGGCATAATCCAAATGCCCGAGCTGCCCAGAATTATTCATTTGTCGAGGATTTGGGCCATACTCCTTGTGTGATGTCTGCATTAGAAGTGCTTCATAGTTGTCCTTCGAAAAGGAAGGTGTTACTTTCTGCCCTTGGTGTGAACGATGATGATTCTTCCTCCGTGATCAAATTTGAAACCGTAGGACTTCAGCCTCGCTTGCCCTACTATGTGTCTCTTTTGGTGCACGTAGAATGTCTTGGTATGACCGTCAAACGTACTGTGATTGATGAGGGAGCTGCTGCTTATGTGATGTGTTTGGCCTATTGGAAGGGTCTTGATTCTCCTGAGCTGTCTAAATCAACGACTATGTTAACTGCATTCAATGGGAGATCTTTTAGGCTGCACGGCATCCTTCCTTCCCTTAAAGTCCATTTGGGGGGGGAGACCGTTGCGATAGAGGTTGAGGTGGTTGATGCGCCCCTTGACTATGATCTCTTGTTGGGTAGGAACTGGATGTACAGTATGCAAGCCGTTTCTTCTTCCTTGTTCCGCGTTGTATGCTTTCCACATAACGGGAAGATCGTAACGATTGATCAAATGACATTCAAGAATCCATCTATTACCACATCTTCGGGAGCTTCGATCCCGATCGTTGAGCACTCTCAGCTGACAACTGGGAGTGTGGGTGTAGGTATGTATCCATCCCTCATGGGAAGCTTTAGTTGTCTTGCACCGATCCTCATGATAGGATCTAGTTCCGATGAGGCTTCGAATTCTATGACATCGGTGTCTTTTCGCACGAGTCATATGGAAGACCCTTCGATTCTTCCTACACCGAGTACTTGGAGTGAACCTGACAAGACGAGCATGCCATTGCCTGCAGCCATGATATCTTATCAAGCTAATCTCAAGAGTGTTGCAGAGCCTAGTCCTTCCTCTTCATGGACGGAGAAGGAGGACCCGTATGTGCTGCCGGCATGGGCAGTACAGTCTTCTCATGCCCACGACTACCTTGATACGGTTTTCCCTTTGGATGAAGCGATTATTGAGGCTATGTCAGGAGTTGAGTCACCATGGGGAGGAACTTCATCATAGATCGTACTTTCTTCCAGAGCTTGACCGTTTGGAGTGTGAGGATTTTAGGGCGGTTCTTAGTCAGAGAGTTGGTAGTCATGTGGTTCCATTAAGCTCTCCTGGTCTGATGGCTGATGGAAACATGGCAAACATATCTTCAACAATTCCTATCAACATCTCTTGCAATCCTGGCACGATAGAGAATGTCTATATTGGGGAGGAATGTTCCCATGCTGAGATTCTGGAATATACCGAGCTATTCAAGGAATTTCGTGATATTTTTGCTTGGTCTTACAATGAGATGCCAGGTATTGACCCTCGTATTGTCGAGCATGAGATTAAGACTTACCCCAATTCTAAGCCTGTTCGACAACGTTTACGTGCGGTGAATCCTAGGAAAGCACTGCCATTAGGGCAGAGATAGAGAAACTATTGAAAGCCGGTTTCATCTATCACGTTCCCTTGACGAAGTGGGTTTCAAACCCTGTTCCGGTGGATAAGAAGCAGGGAGCGATCCGCATATGCATTGATTTCCACGATTTGAATCGTGCTTGTCCTAAGGATAACTTCCCCACACCATTTATAGATCAAATTTTGGATGAGTGTGCGGGTAGCAAGGTGTTCTCCTTTATGGACAGCTTTTCCAGGTATAATCAGATATAGATTAAACCTGAGGACCAACATAAGACTGCATTTATTTGTCCTTGGGGAATGTCCACATATCGGAAAATTCCTTTCGGCCTTAAAAATGCCAGAGCTACATTTCAGCAGGCAATGACCTTGATTTTCCACGATCTCAAGTCAATTATCGAGGTATTTTTGGATGATCTCGCTACTCATTCTCGTATGAGAATGCATCATCCCTATGACTTGAGATTAGTATTCGAAAGATGCTGGCACTATTCAGTTAGATTAAATACTCATAATTGCATCTTTTGCGTGAAGTTGTGCCGTTTGTTAGGATTCATCATTTCGAAAGAGGGTATAAGAGTCGACCCTTTGAAGGTTGAGGCAATACTTGAGTTGTCTCCCCCGAAGAATATTCATCATCTTCAGTGTTTGCAAGGCATGGAAAACTTCTTACGAAGATTTGTTGTCAACTTTTCCAATTTGACTAGAGGC
>LPNX011112687.1:198290-223113 GCA_001517045.1 Pseudotsuga menziesii
GAGATCCCATATTTGCTTCGATTTCCAAATCCGGGATGATTAAAATACTAACCTTGTTGTCTCAACAAAACTTCCATGAGAGCAATACTCCCCAGAGCCTCATCCAACAGACCCGCATCAGAGAGCCCCTGAATCAAACTGATGTAGGTAAAAACATCTGGGGCCATCCCCTTCTCAACCATGAGAATCTGCAATTCTATGGAAAAATCAAGCTCGCCCATTTTACAAAGCCCATCAATCAAAGAAATGTAGATGACAACATCAAGCTCGCAAACTATGAACACCATCTGAATTTTTTCATGTGGGAAAATGATAAGTCCAGTGATGGTCTCACCCAAACCCTACCTCTTCACTGATTAAATTTGACGGAGACCATATAAATCCTTAACCTCCAACAATATAAATAGAAGATCTATCCATCCAAGCTATTGAAAGATAAAGAGAGAACCCCATCGCTCAAGCAATCTCACCGCCCACTACTCATCATGCTTCTCCAAAAAGCTATCCCTATCACTACCTTCCATCACAAATGAATGTTTGCAAACTATGACCACCATCTGAATGTTTTCATGTGATGTGTTATTGGTAGTGTGTCCATGAATCGGGAACCCTTTCCATGGGTATAAATTGGAAGGAATGTTTCATGAACTATTCTATTTCTATGTGTTTCTATTTTTGTAGTTTGAAAATGTGATTATGTGAAATTAATTAACACATAGAGATATAGATAAATGCAAGAGATAAATTTTATTGGAATGCACGAATAATCATGGATTCTTTGGATGAATGAAAGTTTTTTCAATAAGGAAAATTTATAGGTAGAGATGTCTCATATATGGTCTTGAGGGTAGGCCCATAATGAAGACTAGTTACTACCACATGCATAGACAAACATTATAATATGGATCACATATTATATATATATAATTATTGTATGATACCTAATCAAGAAATTAATTGAATTTTTCATGATAATATCTCATGGTAATTGAATGTCTATGGTATAGGTGAGATACCAGTTCTTTCTTATGAATATAGATGATTACTTCTATAAGCTTGAAAGTATGGGGTGGGATGATACTACGATGACATTAGAAACTTGCACTATGCTTTGATCACCTAGAGATAATATTTTTTTTAGTTTTCTAGTGGGATTCCCTAGAAGTAAATCTTTAAAATTTGTTTCTCTTCTTTCATGTGAAATCCTTGGTAAATGATGGATTTCCTTAGGGATTGTTTAGAAAATAAAAATATGCATGAGATTGTAAGGGTGAATGGCTACAAGGAAAAGAGGAATCGAATGAATATCATGTGTGAGATTCATGACATATGATGGTTTGGGTCAAGACAATATATTTTGGGTGTATTAGAGAAGACCATAACATAAATTATGCCTTTTGATGCACCATCGCTTAAGCGACACTTATGAGGCTATTCGTCGCTTAAGCGACGCTTATGATACTATCCGTCGCTTAAGCGAAGCTTATGGCCACATTTTCAAATCTTTGTGATTTTTGGTAGGTTTAAAAAAAGAAATCCACGCGCCGTCGGATTTTTCTGTTGGATTTTGCGTCGAAATGTAGTAGTGAAAATTGGGGCTTTTAAGCCACCATCATCTAATACACGGTCATACAAAATGTATACACTCCCAGGTTTCTAATCCTGTGGAGGAGGAGGAGGGTTGTGATCATGGAACGTCACTACGGCTCTAGCTATCCGTCGAAATAAACGCACCCATGCGCGTGGTACACCCACCACCTGCCGCTGCATGGCCTTAGGCAAGTCCTCGACTTGCGCCATGGGAACTCTATGAGTCAGTCTCACAAAGTTGGTATGAATGCTCTGGAGCGTTCAATCTGCATCCACACCTATGATGTCATCTCCTCTTCCCCTCCGTCTATGAAGAGGGAAGCCCTCTGGCCACCATGGTCCCACATCTGCACACAAATGGTAGATGTCACTATGTGTTGTCGCGCAAAAACATGTCTTTTTGCTTCCATAAAATCAAGAAAATACAAAAAAATTCAATAACTCAAAAAATTTATTCAAAAAAAAGAGTGAGGGTCGAGATTCGTTACCTATATCACCGTATGTCGATCCTGGTGGCAATGGCATGTCCGGGTCCCCCCAGAAATCTATCCCTACATAGGGGTAGTCATCAATGGCAACTATCTGTCGTCACCACCATGGAAAGAAGTCAGCTAGATATGGGTTGGCCACCCTACCACCCCCTCAGTCTGCGCATAGCATCTGCCCAACATCGTTGGGCCGGATCTCGAACCCCGTGGAGAGGAACGTCCACCTTAGGGCTCAATCCTGGAACACACTCGAAGAAAAATGTGCTCAAGATACTGCTGAACCCGAAGTTCCGCACCCTACCTACCTTACACTCACTGAGTTGGTGTTTCATGTTGCTCAGTAGTGTAGTACTCTAGTCATATATTGTGGGTCTCATGCACTCCACAGCATAGAACATTAGAGGCCGCGAGGCCTAGTGGAGTGATGCTAATCCGGCTATCCTGCCCAGTGTCAATAATATGGCCTTTAGGCCCAGCACCTATATAGCATTGGTAGGGACATGACTCCCCACCTTCTCAGTTTCTGGATAACAGTACACCGCAATGTACTCGTCGATAGTCAGGCCACCCCCTGGCCCACCATGGGAATGAAGGTTCACCACCTCCCCTCGTCTAGAAATCCCTGTGATAAAGTATATTTCCTCCACCTCTATGGTGAGGGACATCCCATCAATATGGAAGGACTCCGAGTTTGGAACCAAATAGTCTACCAGCATCTGCAGCAGTCTTGGTTTGGCCCTCAAACCACCAAGACACCAAAACTCATAGAGTCCGCATGCACGAAGAGCTTGTTAAGCCATTAAGTCAGCCCTTACTGCTTCCTCTACTTCACCATGCTCGTGCTCTCTCCACTCTAGCACCATCCTACAAAAGAAATTGTAAGTTTTCCCATTAGTTTAGTGGAAAATCATATGCACGACCTCATACGCGACTGTTTTGAAAACACCCGCATATGTACACGGGTTTGAGGCCCTTTTCCGCATATATCCAGCCCTATATGCGGAAAAAGCCTCGATTTCCATGTGGGCCGCAGCGCTCATTTTGGGATGGCCTAAAAAATTCATTTGACCATGAAAATCTATAAAAAGTATATCAAAATGCAAGAGGAGAGCATGAGTAAATACCTGGAAGAAATGGTTGTGAATTCTGCTGGCTGGATCTCCTAGAATTTACCGTTGAAAGTCAAAGCTCAAATGGGTAAAAGTTTCAAATGATTTATATTTTTTACTATTTATAGAAAAAATTTCAAATATTTGAAAATTTTTACCCCCTTTCCTATAGTTTCAACATTTTCTAACCATTTTGGACCGTTTTTGACATAATTGGTGTTGTAGAAGACCTTTTTCAGTGTCATTTCAGCTGTTGGATTGACCCATTCATGCCAATCTCAGGTATCATGTCTAAACTGGAATATAGGTTAGGTTTCACCACTGTTTGCATTTTGCCTGACCTTGTGACCATATCACCATGACCTTACGTATGAACCCACTCTATTATGTCACGGAACCTTCTTGTTTTTTTAGAAGTGGCATGATACGAGTGGTAGAGCTTCACCTTACATGGGTATCCTAGTTAGCGCCTTATTTTCATTTGGTGCCCATGCCGATGGTTTCTCCTTTAGGGTGTGGGAGTCCATTGTATAGTACTACCATGACATTTCACAAGAGCCTCATACTCCTATTGATCTTATGCTGGCCTATTTCCCTCAGGACTCCCTCATGTCAAGTTGTGAATGCATTATCATGAGCTTTGCCTGCCTTATTGAGCTTTATGTCGGCTCCCCTGACATTTCGTTTTAGCCATATAGCCCGAGCTTGTCTCATATCTAGCCATGCAGAGCCATTTTTTATATCCTTTGCAGCTTGATTCCCTTTTTATTGGGAGGGGAATTTCCCCTGAGTGTCGATATCCTACACATGTATCCTTGCATTGAGCATAGGTATGTTTCACTGCTTGGAACTAGTTTGTTTTCCCTTATGACACTCATCTCCTCCTAGTTTGTAACTATAAAGCTAGTTTATTCTTTTTTCAAGATTTTCAAATAACTAAACAAGTCCAAAAAAAAACCAAAAAGCCGAACAAGGAAAGATGTTATCTTTGGCAGCTGTCGAGTCGTGTCTCCTTCGAACAGAGCACTGTATATCACATCCATTAGTTGGGTTATAGTTTGACTTTAGGAGTTGTACTCGTTTATCTGAGTTTATCTCCACCAACTGGTTAAGCTTCCAGTCCCTATGGAGCCTCTGTTGATGCCTCCTGTGTCACAAAGATGTCCCAGTTTGTATATCAAGTCTAGGTTGCCTTCATTCAGTCACCATATGCCGTTATGCTCTTGTTCGAAGGAAGTTGAAACCTGAGTCGGCCATTCCTCAGTTATCTTGACTTTGCATGTCAGCCATTCCCGGTACAGTTACTGGTTCGTGCAATTTATGATCAAGTACTTCCACATTATACAGCTTTGATGAGTACCTCGTGTTGGATGATGGGGGATGCCTTAATGCCCTCCTTCTAGCGGATTTCATCCCATAGAATTCAGATCATTTATTCTAGGATTGGATTCTAGAGTCATGTTGAGTGCCTTGAGACTTGCAGTCATCAGTGGCAGGTTATCTCGCCATCGACAGTTCTTGGGAATACATCAGTGTCCCCTGATCGATGGATCCTCTCAAGTGTTCGACCTCAACACATTTATTCACACTTGTTAGTTTGCACTCTAGTACCTTGATTCCCATTTTCATTATCGGTGGGTGATCTCGTGTCTATTAATGGTATACATTAATGACCGGTAATCAGACGATGGACTACTATGTTCGACCTCGACACCTCTATTCACATAGTAGGACATGTACTCGTAGCGGTTTGTGTAGAATACTTTCCAGATTGGTGGCATCTCTTATATGCTACCTCCTTGATCGTGCTAGTGTTCATGAGATTTCAGCTCTCGTGACTTGATTCCAGTATATGTCAGATATTTCCAGCCACTATGGAGATCTTGATCTATTATATACTTCAGCCATTTTGAAGATCATGGTCCTTTGTATATCTTCATCATGGAGATTCTGATCTATGTATATTGTATGTGGTGATGACCACATATGTGATATTATGTATCATGCATATTCATGGCCATTGTACTCTTATGTATCTGGGACTGCTATATGTATTTGCAGTTGTATGCAGAGTTGTATTATTGGACTACGCTAATTGGGTGGCTGGTCTTCCATTTGGGATCCTTCATCACTCCACTTCTGGGATGGACTTATAATGTATTTCATCCTTTGTATGACCCCTCTGACCTCACACATTAGGGGGCATCTGTTATAGCGGATTTCACCACTCCAGGTGAATTACACTTTGTATGGCCTTCCCCTATCCCGATCCAGAATCCTTAGACCCTATGGACCACTTTTTGTCCTTTGATGTTTCCTTGATCATCCCTTAAAACATATGAAAAATGATATACGCGACTTTTAAACCTATAAGCGCGTATATACGCGAGTTTGACCACTAAAACCGTGTACATCGAGATGTGTGCATAATCCAAATCCTTTTGGAGTTTTCCTTGACATGGATCCAACTCATTTGACTCCTGGCCTTCCCTATGCCTTGAGATCTCTCGGATTCGACCTTTCACTACCCCTTTGAAAATCTATATAAGGAACCCCTTGGTACATTGAAGGCATAAGAGAGAATTGAGAGCAAAGAAACTATAGTCCATTGTTGCCGGAACTTATGCTTGAGTCTGCATCCCTTTGTCCCTTGGAGCACTAGTGTGTTCTTCCCAAGCTTGCCTTTTGCTTGTGAGATTGCTATCGAGAGATGGAGGATTGAAGTGGTGGAGGCCCAAGTGGGGGATTCAGTTTCTCCGGTTGGCAGACGTGCCGTCAGAGGTTGTATCTTGTAATCTCTGATTTATATTAATAGAAATATCTTTTCCTGTCCAATAATGTGTGTTTGAATGAATATTTTATCCATGGGATTATGTCAAATGCTTGTACATTATTGATTATATATGCTAGAATAGATCTAACACCATGATATATAGAATGCTTGTATTGTTTACTTGTTGTTGAGGAAGTAACAGATCAATTCAAGCTGAAGATTGGAAATCTCAACGGGGATCTACTTCAACCTTCCAGCATAAGGTACGAGGTCTAAACCTTTAGTGTTAGACATTTAATTTCTATTGCATATTGGAAAGGATTGATTTCTGTAGTCAAGTTGTCTGTTGTGGTACCCCAAGCCATAGGAATTTCTCTCTGTAACATCTGCCTAGATACAAATGGAGGCAATCCATGGCCAAAACAATAACAATGGCTGCCATTATAATAACCAATTTAGTTTCAGAGAGTGGCATGGAGTGCGTATAATACCATTTGAAAGCACCTCCTTCAATTGCAATGAGCACAGTCCAAGCAATAGAACAACTCAAGTTCATGCAAGAGCCTATAATTGATAAGTAAATGAGACTTAGAAAAAAACTACCTCTAAAGGTGAGCACTTGGAAAACATCCATGATGTTGTTTTTAGGATCCACAGCCCGAACTTGTGACGACTTGACCCGAGCGCTGGTCACAAATGCATTGATAGCAAATCCATTACCTCTGTTGTCGACAAGATAATCCCAAATTGCCCTTCTTGCCACTACAGAAGTAGAGAAACCATTGGTTCTGAACCAGCCAGTGAGTGCAAGGTTCAAGAACATTTCTATCAACCTTGGCACTATTAAGGAACCTAGGCTGTATTTGACTTCGACTCCTTTGGCTTCCACGATTTCAGAAGACATGTAATTTTCCTCGACACCCAAAGACATGTAATTTTTCATGGCATTGGAAGCCATAACTCTCACTCCTCTACCTTCCTTATCTTTAGACCTGAGAGACCTTATCTTCATATCTGTCCACTCATCTTTTTCTACTAAATGCAGTGGACTGCAGATGCAAGTGTGTTTCTCCAGGAGAAATTGATTATAAATGTAATCAAGTGTTTCTAGGACTGACAATCTGTCTAGTTCGGCCTCTTTCATTGGATTCTTTTGACCCTCTCTCAGTCTCTTCGACCCTCCCAATTCATCCACAATAAACAACATGCCCTGGTCACATCCATGGCAACCCTTTGTCAGGCAGTCCCGAGATAGCAGCATTTAAATCAAAGTCCAACCAGGTGAGCACATTAAACTATGAAGGTTTCAATGTTACCAGTTGTTGCAAAAGGGCCCTGATGCAGGGAAAACGTGTTTGGGTTCCATAGCATCGAAAAATGAGGAAAAGGTCCCATGGGTTCTCCAATATCTCTACTCCTCCGGCCATTCTTTGCACCTCACTTTGATGCCTATTGAAGGCCTTGCAGCAGTGAAAATCATTGGTGGAATACTTCGCAAAGAGAGAATATGAAACCAGCCTACGAGAGTCAACGAAAATGGACAAACCGGTGAAGGGTTCGTTGGTTACTTTTACAAGTATTTGTGTTGTTCTTGGTTTCGCTCTCATTGAGGCCTTAACAATCAGATTCTCGGTTTTCTTCCTTTTAGAATAAGGCTTGATAACCAAAGCTATCTCATGTCCTTGCTGGTAATTTTAGTATTAATATGAATCTACGAGTTTTTTAATGACTGTTAGCACCAGCTTTTAGCTTAAATGTGATGTCAGGGGTGACTTAGTTTATCGAGGAACACTTATGACTTGAGAGAACACTTGTGATTGACTATGTGAATTGAAATATGAACCACATGCACATAGTGCAGATGGAAACTATGCTTCTTTCTTAATTCCACCGTCACTAAAGCTGAAAGTTTTATTTATTCATATTTCGTTATGTTTTTAATGAAATTTGTCAAATTCCTAGAATGTATGTTTGAATTTAAGTTACCAGAAGGAATCATTACTACATTGATCGGCAGCTTTTATCAACTTTTCAGTCCATTTTCAGCTTCATGTTTGGCTCAAACATTGAATGTGCTAGGAGGAGCACTTCTACATTATAGATTAATTTGTTTATACGATGTTTCAAGAAAACCGAACTGAGGTGATTTCTCTCCTCATCATAGCAAACGTTTACGCGTTGATTTCTAAATGTGGTTCAGCACAAATAAATGAAGCACGGTATGCTAGATTTGAGTATTAAACTCTTTAAAACCCTAGAAATTTGAAACCAAGTAATGGAGGAATCTGAAGTTGAGCATTCATTGGAAAATGAGGAACGTCTTGTAGCTAATGAGATTCTACCATCTTCATTCTGCTCACAGTCTATGCTATGGTGAGGAATGACATCCATATATGGGTCCATTATAATGGGAATGTTTACTCACTTGGTCTATAACAAACGGGATTTACTTCACCTAACCACTCGGCTGCTACCCTGAACAAGACCTTTCACAACTTCCAAGGACTGATCATCTATTCACTCAGTAGTCATTTCCACTACCTACAGGTATACCATTCATGCTAGACAAATGTGAAACAGTGATGCAGATAAACAGAGATAACAATAACTTACAGAGGCAATTCGCTTATGTTAATTGAGAATGTTGAATTTGACTTTAACACTTCATTGATGTAAGATTCCATGCTGGTAAGACTCCATGGCTCTGATACCATTCCAGGAAAATAATCCTTCCCATGAGTGGGAACTTCCTTCAATTGTTCCGTCCGAAGTTTATGATCTTAAATGGTGGCAATATAAGTCTGCTTCCCATATAAAAATTTCGTCTGTGAATATTCCTTTTTCAGATACCGAAGAACCAGTGCACATAAACCTTATTGAAAAACATCAAATTGATTGGGCTCTTAAACATGGTTACAAATATGCGCATCTAGGTGCCATCCGACTTGGCCTAAGCCCTCTGGTTCGTCCTTATCTAAATGTTTATTCATTATGTGTTGCCATAGACACGCGTCATAAGAATTTTTCTGATGCCATCATAGGTGGTTTCAATGCTCCCCTGCATGAATTCCCTGCCTTCAGTACTATATTTCCAAAGTATTATGTCAGTTTAGATGATCCTCATATTTACAACCTCCTTGAATCCTACATCCTTCCTCAAGGATTTTCCATGATGACTGGATCTAAAATTATACAACTCAAAGCTGTTGTCTGTATCCATTTTGGGAACGACACTCTACCTCCTCTCAGTCGAAAATCTCATCAGAGTTCACACCTGCTCGGCGTGGTGGAGCAAGATAAGTCTAAGCAAGCCCAGCCTGTCACATTTGATTGGACAAGTATATCTTACCCTCAAGCTTGGGAAGTTAAGTACGATGAATTAAAAAATGCTGAGGCCATGAAGTCTATGATAGCCAAACAGCCGTTGAAATTTGACAGAAGTTCCAGTTCCTTCAGAGTCCCTGACTCATATCCTACTCCTACTCCTTCTTTTTCACCTCCTCTTATCAGATCCTCCTCTGTATCTTCCTCAATCACCAATAAATCAGAGTCCCTTCCTCCGACTACTTCCTACACAGGACTCTCAGATTTTGAACATCGAGGTCAGCATAAAGACTGCCCTGCTTGCAGAAAGCTTCTGTAGAAATTACATCACCACAGACAAAAGCCTACACTTGGAATGTTTACCCTTCCTAGGAAAAATGAATCATATGAAGCTACCCATCAAGGTAGAAAATCATTCTTCCCTGGTCGAAATATGCCTGATCTCCCTTTTAGGCAATATTCTGGTGATAGTACAAGTAAGAAAGAATTCCTCCCTATTCGGTCTTCAAGACCAGAAGAAGAAGTTTCAGATGAAACTAAGTTACTAAATTGGGGGAATATGCAAAACAAACTAACAAGCCAGAACATTGATGATATGGCCCGTGATCTTCTTGAAATCAAAGCCTCTGTCCAAGCTGAGAAAGAACAAATCTTAGTTATTGATACAAAGTTAGGACTTCTGGATCACCTCCTAACTGATGCTGATGAAGTAAAAATAGCAGTTGCTAAAGCCGCAGAAAAGACTGAATTAAGATTGGCTAAACTTGAAGAGCTAATTATCCAAACTAGAACAATAAACAGCGTACACCTGTCTTGAGTCCAGCTGTTTTTGCTTTAGCTACACAAGGGAACATCAGAAAACAAAAAGAGACAGACAAGAAGATTGAAAGAAGTTGGTCTTTTGGAATGATGAGTATTCCACCTGAAGAAGACCACCGACCTGAATTTGACTTCGGCCAAACAGATATCGACTTGAAAGAAGTCCAGGAATGGATATGGAACTTCAAGTCCTTTAAGCCTGCCTTAGAACCAAAGTATTTGAATATGCTTAATGCATATGCTCATGCTGAATCCTCAGGTACTAAAAATACTGCCAAAGAATAATTTGATATACATATGGTAGATGCTTTAAAAGCCCCTAAGCTCTCTACATCCTTTGGCATAAATACTATTCATAATATTATTACTTCTATGCCAGAACAACCTGTTCTGAATATTCAGTGCCAAAGTAGAAGTCAGATTAAAGATGCTATCACAATGATGTTTCATTGGGCTGGGTATAAGCGTATGCAAGATCCCACCATCACAAGACAAACATTGGGAGCACAAATAGTTGCTGGCCTTTCAGGATTAGCAAATGACTGGTGGTGATGGTTACCCCAAGAAGCATGAAATGAACTATTAAATGCAAATGATGCAGACCAGCAAATATTGCTGGCATTAGGCAAAGAATTTCATGGTGCAGATGATGTAGATGATTCTGGTCATCTAGCCTCTCTTTATATGTCTGCCCGTCTCTGTGATTTATCACAGGCGGAATCCTATTTCTGCTATATGCAGAAACTTCTGATTCAGTCAGGAAAGGCACATGACCCTGCATATTTAAAGCACTACTTGAGAAGCTTTCCTGGTCATGTCCCAAACGCTGTTGAAAAATATATGAAAGACAAAAATATAAATTACAGAAGTCTTTCCCTTGCCCAGTTGCATAATCATATCATTGAAACATGGCAAGAACACTGTCTGGAGAAAAGAGTCACAAAATACTTTAAGCGACACCAATCTATGTTTTTTCCATCATTTTGCAAGAATGTTGCCCAGTTTCCAGAATGGGGATGTGGTGCGCATGGTCGAGGTCATTTACAGGAATCCTGTAAATGCAAACATAAGAATAAGCAAAAAGGGTTTTTCTCGAGTCAGCCGAGATATCACTTCCCAGATAAACACTTGCAGTTTCATAAGAAGTCCCAGCACAGAAAGTCTCATGAACAAAAGCCTTATAAGAAAAGAAATTTCATTAAACGCAGAACTCAACGTTCTGACAAAGAAAGTTGTTTTCTCTGCGGTTCCAAAGGCCATTGGGCAAATAAATGTCCCAAGAAGAAATCCGATCCCAAGCTTGCTGCTTTCTGTGAGCAATTCCAGTTACATCCTCACTGGTGGTGTCTCCCTGCTCCGCATGAAGAACCCGAAGGAGAAGTTTTATTTCTTCCTTCCGACGATGCCTCTGTTTCTTCTGACTCTTCCGAGTCTGATAGCGAAGATGAAGCTGTTGCACTTGGTAAATTTGCCCCTTCTTCATCCTCTTCCTCTGAGTATGAAGATGGTCCAAATTTAGGGGGGTTCGAGCCGCCTGAATTTGCTTTCTCCCTAAATATGTTTTCATTAAACAGAGCTCAAGCAATTGAGAAAAGGCTTGCAGCTTTAGATCTGCAACTAACAGTAACCCAGCCATACCAGTATCAGTTACAGGCTACTTTAAGGGATGAAAAGAGTCGTTTGCTTGGAGAACTTGAGCAAACTAAAGGCAAAGAAAAGGTTTCCTTTTCACCTCCTCCTACATTCTATAAAACTGCCGATATCTACAAAGATTATCCAGAAGGGCATGAAGACAGACAAAACTTTAGGTCTGATCAAGAAAGAATGTTAAAACAGCAAATCAGAGAAAAGAAGCAACAAGTAAAACAGCTATGCACAGAAATAGAAGAATTGAAATGTATGGTCAAATGCATACAAACTGAGAGAGATCAGTCCTCAAATGAGGAACTGAACAAACATTATGAAAGGGCGATGACAGTTGATAGCCCTAAGAAAAAAGGCACTCCTCTTGAGTTACAGTGATCTCGAAGAGTAACAATTGAAGATGAGAATAGCTCTCAGAGCCCTTCTCCAGATCCTACATTAGCAATGCTTACTGGACCAAAGGTATTTCTCAAAGTTCTGTTTAGACCTGATGAATACAAAGCTTATACTCTTGACTGTCATATTGACTCAGGTTGTCAAGTAAGCTTAGCTAAGAGTTTGGCACTTCCTTCTTTCTACTGGGAGAATACTACATATTATGGTGTTTCTATTCAAGGTGCTCCCATTGCTCTTACTGCAAAAGCCAAACTGTTTCCAGTCCAGTTCGGAGAAGTAAAAGATGAGATGACTTTGTACAGACTAGATGATATATCAGAAGATTGTATTCTAGGTGTTGAATGGCTTCATAAAGTCAGTCCCTATCTAGTAGATACAAAGAAAATGGTTTTTCCCTGTATATATAATAACCAGACTATTACTCTACCTATTACTCTAAGAAGTACTCGTAGATGTCCATCTTATGTACAAATGCCTAAAGTTCAGATGAATCCTGCCCGGCTAGCCAAGATGGAAAGATGTAAGGAATTCTCAGATATCCATAGTAGTAAAATGCTTACTGGTATTTCTGAGAAAATTAAGAGAGATTGCTGTGTAGAAAACCCGAATGTTTTCTGGAAGAGAGAAAAGTATTTTGTGTCTCTCCCATTGGATCCACAACAGAAGATTAAACCAATGAAGGCCTCTGCAAGGCTCATGTCTCCGTCTGAGCGAGATTTCTGTGAGAATGAGATAAAGGACCTTCTAAAGAAAGGATTAATAGAACCATCTAAGAGTCCATGGGCATGTCGCGCCTTTGTGGTAAACAAGCATTCAGAAATCAAGAGAGGAAAGCCGAGGTTAGTTGTTAACTATAAACCTCTGAACGCAGCCTTACAAAAAGTCAGGTATCCTCTGCCTGATAAAGCGATCCTATTACAAAGAATATCTGGCTGTGTAATCTTCAGTAAGTTCGACTTAAAGTCTGGTTTCTACCAGATTGGAATTAAGGCTGAAGATAGATATAAAATGGCATTCATTGTCCCTTATGGGCAATACCAGTGGAAAGTTTTTTCATTTGGAATAAATAATGCCCCCTCAGAGTTCCAAAAAATAATGGAAGATATATTTAGAGAAAAGCTCTGGGCATTGGTTTTCATAGATGACATTTTTATCTGTTCTAAGAGCTTGCAGGAACACCTCAACCACTTACAGTCATTCTATGAGCTTTGTTACAAGCATGGGTTAGTGCTCTCTGAGAGCAAGATGGAGATTGGAAAGACTAAAATCGATTTTCTCGGTTTCAAGATTCAAAAGGGTCAAGTCATCCTGTAGAATCATGTTCTGCAAGTATTCAGTAAATTTCCAAAACAAATCACTAATAAAACCTAGCTTCAAAGGTTTCTAGGAAGCCTGAATTACATTCGACCTTTGTATAAAGGTCAAGCTGCTGATATCCTGCTTCTGCAACAAAGTTTGAAGAAAAAGACGAAGCCGTGGACACCAGAGATGAGCCTAGCAGTTCATCAGATAAAGAAGAAAGTTTTGGAGCTTCCTCCTCTCTCCCTGCCAATAGGGAATGGCCAGATGATTATCGAGACTGACGCATCTTCATCCACCTGGGGTGGAGTTCTAATTGAAGTTCTGGCTGGTAAAGAAAATATTTGTGGATATGGATCTGGTTCATTCAAATCTGCGGAAATCAACAATCCATCAAGCCACAAGGAGATCCTTGCAGTCAAAAAGACTGTAGCACATTTCATTATGTTCCTTAAACCTGTAAAGTTTATCATTAGGACAGATCTGAAAATTATGCCCGGTATCTTCAAAAATGAAAATCTGATGGCAGAGAATAATAGTAGAATTTTGAAATGGTTTATATGGCTTAGCAATTTTGATTTTGAAATTGTGTATAAACTAGGATATCTTAACTGTATTGCTGATATGCTCACCAGGGAGCAAAGCAGCACTCCTGCTCTGAAGATGTTCTCTGTTGGAGAATCCAGCTCTGGGAAAGCCAGAGAAGATAAAGGCAAATCTCCTGCTGAAGAGCTGAAAGCCAAAGAAGGATTGTTCCTCCTCCCATGGGACAATACCTTACCTGAAGAAGTGCGCATTCAAACACTGGAGTATGCTTCTACCAATGAAGCCAAAATATTTCTGCAACTGACTCTTATCGACAATATTCAATCTTCTCCTCTTAAACTGCAAATAATGGAAAGATGGAAGAAGGAGGCATTCCTTAGTTTTTCTGATGCTTTAACTAAGATCAGAAATTGCAGAGAATTCTTGCTAGACTATGATGATGTCGGGCCATGGTGTTATATTGATATAGGCTAGGGACAATTAACCTGGACATCATATAACCTGATACTCCAATGCTGCAGAGAAGAAAAGGAAATTATAATTTGTGCTGACCCTGTAGCTCTGAAGCACAACACTACTTGGTCAGGATGGACAGAGATCCTGCTAGATAAATTTTGTCCCTGAGTAGATTGGGAAAACAGGCGTGCAAATTTCATTGCACATTTAAAAGCAGATATGGAGATAGCTGACAGAGAAAATCAGTGGTTCAAATTCAAACTGCACTATGAAGGTGGAACCTATAAGCCTCTGGACCATACTATCCATACCAGATAGAAATTCATAAGACGAAGTCTTAATGGAGATGTCATTGAATCCAGAGTAACTACCAGAGAAATTCCACTCAACTACAGAGTTGAGTCACACTTCCGTGGTGAGTTCATTTGTGAACCAAATTTCATGTTTCAAGGTTCACATGTTGAGCGGTGTTTCATCCCATTATTATATCCTCCTCTGTCCCCCGATGGATCTCCAGTACCTGAAGATGCCCAAGGATTCTATGATTCCGATGACGACGAGATCTAGGAGTATCTGCAAGGACGTGACCCATATGACTAAAAGAGAAAGCAGTGGTGGGATGATCGATTGAAGGCTGAGTAGGCCAGCATTGCCTACATTGTATCCGTAGTGGGCCGGATTAAAGCTCCACAGTGTATATTCGTAGTTAGGATTGTCGTGGGCCAGTTGCTTCACTGTGTAAGAGTCTGTCATAAGTTCTGACACGGGGTCCCCATATGTCGGTGACTGTTTAAGGGGCGAGATAATGACTATGGTTGTCCCCACATGTCACCCCGGTAGATGCCTTATTGACTTGATAGTGTAATTTTTAGGCAACCGGTGCACTGGATGACGTGCATCCATCGATTTTTGTTTACTGGGTAACCGACTCAAAAATGTATAAATAAAGAGTTCGGGCCTCATTCTAAGCATTAGGAGTTTTGCATCGAGCTAGTAGTTTGCTCTGTAAGTCTAGGAGTCGCTTCGAGCAAGTAGTCTGCTCAGCAAGTCTGTAAGTGTCTGTATGAGTGTTATGCTCTGCTCCTTGGCCTATGTGCTATAAGAGAGTATCAGAATCTCAATCTTAGTCAAGTCTGTATATGAGTCTGTATTAATGAGAATTATGCTCTGTGACTTGGCCATTGCGCTATAAGATCACAACAGAAACTCTGTATGATCTAAGTGTCTGTAATGCAAGTATGCTCTGCGACTTGACTTTCAAGTTATAAGATCGCATCAGAACGCTGTCATGTTATTATCCACTACAATAACTATTATCATCTCTGTGTGTACCATTCTGATTGTTGTACTGAGTCGTTTTATTAATAGAGAATTGAGAGATATTATTTATGTGTCTACAAACTGAAGGAAGGTCTTAGACTCTATCGATCCTGCGGTGGAATATCACTATAATACCAAGTCAATTGAAAATATTTTATTGACCATGTAACTTTTTTTATTACTTTGAATTTATATTTTGTTATATTTGTATTAGAAATTTAATACGTGTTTGAATATCACATTTGAAGTTGAAGGTGTGATACTTGAAAATGGAAAAAAAAAATTAATAATAAGGTTTGTGTGAAACATAAATTTAAAAATGGGATAATAAAACAATTCCAAAGCTAAATGAATAATAAAACAAAAAAATATCAACACAAATAAAGATATTTGTAAGATGCCAATAGCAAACCTTCGTCCTTTCCGAAAAATAAATTCCAATCTCGGCTGCTCTCTGCAATCCGATCTAAAACATGAATGCATGTAAAATGTCTAAAAAATACTTCTCACCATTGGTCTGCTATGTCAGTGCTTGCATGCATAATTGCTTCATATAATATACTAAGGTTTCAAGAAAACTATTCTGAATATATTATATTATGTAAAAGAGTGTTAGCAATAATGTGTATTTTCATTTTTTTAATTAACAAAAATATCAGGTCGAGAAACTTTTTTATAATTGTTCTAAATAAATATTACTATATTTTACTTAATTGAAAACAAATAAAAATATACTACATTAAACATATATTACTATTAAATAAATTTGGCCTAAGTAACACGGATGTTACAAAAATGGTTCATACATTTTTTGGGCTTTGAACTTTCTTACATTCGACGACTTCACTAGAGAGTTTCTTCCTCGTAGAGTTGTTTGGAATTTGAACAGAAAGCAAAGGTTGGATCTTCAAAGTAATATGTTGTTTAAAAACATTTCAAACACTTCTCCTCAATGTGACCAAAATATCCGACATCAAAATAAAAAACTTATTATTAACTTTTATCTATAAATTTGATGAGGATGGAACAAGTTGAGTACTCTATCCTCAATACCCATCTTACACCCTTTCATTAATTAATAACAGAATTTTCATCTGACTAATAATGAAGAAAGATTTGATGAAAACCGAAAAAAAAAACCATGTAATGCTACCTGTCTAAAATATATCCATGACTTGATATTTTAGGCCCATGAGGAACCGACATCCCATACAGCCAAGTTTTCTTTCTAAACATTAACGTGTCCAGCTCTCATTGCAAAGCAAAAACTCCACAAGGCAGGGACTTGTTGCTATACAACCACTCTTGTTTTTTATGTCGACTGCTAGATTACCACGTCAAAGGAATTAGGAAGGAACTAGGAATTGGTCGAGCGAAAGCATTCTAATCCAGACTCGGCTAAGATCCTCAAGTTGCGTATCACGACTTAACTCTTCCACTCTATAGCTTTGGTTTTTATTTCACGTCCACGGAGAGCAGCTATTCCCACTGCGTTCATTATCACTATGGAGATTAACTGTACTGGAATCGCTGCAGCAACTGCGGAGAGGAGACCTCGCGTTCTTGTAGTCCCATTTCCAGCACAGGGACATATCATTCCTCTGCTCGACCTCACCCACACTCTCGCCTCCCATGGCCTCGCTCTAACGGTACTCACAACTCCTAAAAATCAATCTCTTTTGAATCCTCTTTTGCAGAGAGCTTCAACAGAGGGCCTTCCTATTCAACCTCTTATCATTCCCCTCCCTCCTACTGAAGGAATACCCCCTGGATGTGAAAACGCCGGACAGCTTCCTACTTTTCATCTCTTTCCGCTCTTCATCTATTCATTAAAGGAGCTCGCTTATCCAATGGAACAATGGTTCCAAGTCCAACAACAGAAGAAAAGCTCAGATGGGTTCGGTCCTCCTGTTTGCATAATTAGCGATTTCTTTCTTGGATGGACTCAGGACACAGCTACCAAGCTCGGGATACCCAGGATAGTATTCCATACCTCCGCTACTTTTGTTGTTTCTCTCAGCTATTCTTTCTGGAAAAACATGCCCGAATTAATGGAGTCTGATGACGATACGGTCCATTTCCCCCAACTTCCTCATCCTGTTAGTTTTCCTAAGCATCAAATCTTCCCGCTTGGACGGATCTACAAGAGATTGGATCCTGTATGTGAATTCATCCGAAATAGTAACAATTTGAATGTGAAAAGCTGGGGTACTCTTATAAATACTTTCTATGATTTAGAATCTGTTTATATAGACCATCTACACACAGTTTCCGGCAGGCCTGTTTGGTCTGTGGGTCCTCTGTTACCTCCTACTGTGTTCGAGGTGACGAAGAAAACGAATATGATTGAGAGAGGGAAACCCGCTTCAATCAATGAATCGGCATGCCTGCAATGGCTGGATTCTCGGTGAGAGAAGTCTGTTATTTATATTTGCTTTGGTAGCCAGGCCTGCCTTTCAGATAGTCAAATCGAGGAGATGGCAGTTGGGCTGGAGGCAAGTGAAGAGTCCTTCATATGGGTTATCAGGGATCCGCCTAGCGGTAAGCCTGCCAATGAATACGGTGTGCTTCCACAAGGTTTTGAAGAGAAAATGAAGGGAAGAGGTCTGATAATTAGAGGTTGGGCACCTCAGCTCTCGATTCTGTCACACCCCTCTGTTGGGGGTTTCCTTACCCACTGCGGGCGGAATTCTACACTTTGAGAGCATCACGCTGGGAGTGCCATTGATAACATGGTCCATGACTGCAGATCAATATTTTAATGCTAGGCTATTGGCCGAATATCTTAAGGTTGGAGTCAGGTTTTGTGAAGGCGCCACCACAGTGCCCAACAGAGACGACTTGAGAATTGCAGTTAAACAACTGCTGGCAAGAGAAGGAGAAGAAATGAGAAGAGCAGAGGATTTCAAGAAGATGGCGAGAATGGCAACGCAAGAAGGGGGAACCTCCTGAAAGAACATGGAAGCCTGCGTGAGTGAGATCAAGAAGCTGATCCTGCAGCCTGCTTAATCTCTACATAGCAAGGTAACCAATTCAATGTATTTTCATGGAATCAAGATAATACTAATGTTTTCCATTGTAGTTTGATGTTTCCCTTTTACCAGATTCCACTGAAATTGGCTTGAGAGTTCCTTTTTGGAACCTAAGTATCTATGAATTTGGTCTTCTTTTTACTTAGGAACCAAAAAAAACACAATCTTATTAGTTTACAAAAACATAGCAACGCCCCCTGATATACCCATTGGTTGATCTAATCTGATATGCAACACAACCTCTTGGGTCTAACTGTTCTTATAATTGCAGATCACTGCTGATCTTTCAGCAACTACTATTATTATCTTACTCTGATGATCTGCTTTGATGTGGTTACAATAGTTTAAATGTCATATGACCAAAAACACTCCATTTCAACCGCATTGCTACTATTTTATACACCATTTAAAATTTCGTCTGCTGAGAATTCTTGTATATTATTCACACAATTTTTTTATGCTTTCCTTACTCTAGCAAAGAATACTATTGATCTACCCATGTTTTACTTCTCTGAAGAAAATATTGAAGCTTCTTGTTTTGTGATTTGTGTTCTTTCATGGACTGATTCTTCCGATTCCCTGTTGTAACTAAACAAACAAAATAATAAGTCAAATGCATTCTTGAAAACATCATAAAACATTTTTGAAGTCAAAACATGAACCTGACAATTAGAAGTCAAAACATGAACCCAACAATTTACTGGTAAAAACTCCAGTTTTGATTGTTTTTAGTCAATGGACTTTTATAGAAAATTAACAACTACAGATAATTTAGCAAAACCAAATTTGATAGGAACTTCTTCATTAACTTCAGGATCCTGTATATACTAAGTTGACTTTGGTTTTGACCTGGTTAAGCTTAAAACACACACAAAATAGGGCTGTGGTCTAGTGGTTGAGATGGAGTGTCATGATGATTATCTAGATTTAATTCTTCTATGGCATAGATGTTAGCTAAATTTACCGATTCTGAAAAATGTGGAATAAAACTCTAAAACAGAATCGAAATAGGAATACCGATTGGATCATACCTCCAACCATTGATGCTACTTGACTTGTTGTAGAAGATTCCCCTGTTCCACAAGCTTTAGCTTCCTGTACGGTACTTCCAAGCTCTGCTTTCTCTTTCTTGATGGTGTAAAACTGAAGGGGATTGAGATAGTGAGCTTAGGGACCAAACAGGGGTTTAATAGCCAAGCTTCCATTAAGCTTCTGTTGGCTATGTGTCAACTGTTCCACAAATTTAGGTAGAGAACTCTAGATGGAGTAATGGACCACTCCATAAGCTCCCAGCAAGAAAACAGTAAATCAATTCAAGTGTAGTGATAACCGAATGCACCGGCGGTAGTGGTGAGAGTGCCGTGGAATGCGGGAGCAGACATGGGAGCTTGCATTCTCCCACTTGGTCCATACTTCCAAACTTAATGTCTCATCTTAAAACCTATTGACAATCTGTATTAAGTAATAGATACAAGAATCATGGCGATAAGTCCTCTTATGACAAGTATTACCTTCCATGTATTACTATGTATTTATTGCTATTTTAGTTTATGTGGCAACAATTTCTTAATGAATATTATTGGTCCTCATAGATGAATTTTCTCAAATTAAATTAAGGTGCACATAAGTATGAGAAAAAACATCACAGTAATTAAGAATTTTATTAAATATAATATTATCCATACAATGAGAAACTACAGAATGGAACCAAGTCCCATATTCATTACATGATCCTTGAATTTAAATGGTGGCATGCCCTTAGTCAAAGGATCAGCGATCATCAATTCAGTGTTGACGTGCTCAATGACCACTTTCTTTTCTTTAACGCGTTCCCTTATGTCTAAATACTTAATGTTGATGTGTTTATTTCGACTCCCACTTTTGTTGTTTTTAGCCATAAAAACAACAGCTGAATTGTCGCAATACATTCTCAATGGCTTAGAGATAGAATCCATAATTCTAAGCCCAGAAATGAAACTCTTAAGCCATACACCATGTAAAGTAGCCTCAAAACAGGAGACGAACTCGGCTTCCATAGTGGAAGTGGCAATCAAGGTCTGCTTGGCACTCCTCCATGATACAGCTCCACCAGCCATCATAAAAATGTATCCTGATGTTGATTTGCGTGAATCAACACATCCAGCAAAGTCAAAATCTAAGTAGCCAATTACTTCCAAATTGTTCGTCCGTCTATACATAAGCATGTAATCTTTAGTTCCTTGAAGATACCTCATTACTTTCTTTGCAGCTCTCTAGTGGTATGTACCTGGATTACTCTGATATCGTCCCAACATTCCCACAACAAATGCAATGCCAGGTATTGTGCAGACCTGAGCATACATTAGGCTTCCGACAGCAAAAGCATATGGAATGTTCTTCATTTGTTCCCTTTCAAGGTCGTTCTTCGGGCATTGGTTCAAATTGAACCTATCACCCTTCATCATGGGAGCTATACTTGGTGAACAATCCTTCATCCGAAATCTCTCTAAAATTTTATTAATATAGGTTTCCTGAGACAGACCCAAGAGGCCTCGAAATCTATCTCTATGGATCTTAATGCCAATGACATAAGATGCCTCACCCATATCCTTCATATCGAAATTTTTAGAGAGGAATTGTTTCACTTCATGCAGCATACCCTTATCATTGGTTGCTAGCAAAATGTCATCCACATATAAAACAAGAAAACAAATTTCACTCCCACTAACTTTCAGGTATATACATTGATCCATAATGTTTTCTTCAAAACCAAAAGAAGAAATTATATTATGGAATTTCAAATACCATTGGCGGGATGCTTGTTTTAAACCGTATAAGGATTTCTTGAGCTTTCAAACTAATTGCTCACCATCACTAGAGGGGAATCCTTCAGGTTGATTCATGTAAATCTCCTCCTCTAGATCTCCATTTAGAAAATCCATTTTCACATCCATTTGATGCAACTCCAAGTCGAAATGGGCTACTAATGCCATAATAACGTGCAAGGAATCTTTCTTAGATACAGGAGAGAAAGTCTCTATGTGGTCAATTCCTTGTTTCTGAGTGAATCCTTTAGCAACAAGTCTAGCCTTGTATCTCTTAATGTTGCCCAATGAGTCTTTCTTTGTCTTAAAGACCCATTTACATCCAATGGCTTTTGCACCATTAGGCAACTCAAAAAGATCCCAAACTTCGTTACTCTTTATAGAATTCATCTCTTCCTTCATGGAATCGTACCATAATTCTGATTCTTTGCCATTCATGGCTTGTGAAAAGGACTCGGGATCATTTTCAGCTCCAACGTTAAAGTCAGATTCTTGTAGATACACAACATAATCATCAAGAATTGTTGATCTCCTTGGTCTAGTAGATCTTCTTAATGTTGTATCACTATCTTCTTGAGAAGTATGTGGTTCAACTCGTTGTTCAAAAGTTCTTGGAAACTCTTGAACTACCTGATCTACTAGAATGTCATTAGCAGCTTGTGGAACTTCAACAATTGGTTGTTCAACACCAGTTTGTACTTGAGGGGTGCTGTGAACAATAACCAATCTATGACTTGAGGTGGAAGGTTGAGATTCTGAATGATCCTTCTCGGAAACTATGTTCCTAGTTAGATCGCTCCCACTGATCAAGTCATTTTCGAGAAATTTTGCATTTCTTGATTCCACAATCCTAGTGCCGTGAGATGGACGATAAAACTTTGTAACATTTAGACCTTTCAGCATATCCAATGAAATACCCACTAATGGTCCTTGGGTCCAGCTTCTTTTCTTGTGGATTATATATTCTCACTTCAGACGAGCATCCCCAAACGCGCATATGTCGCAAACTCAATTTCCAACCTTTCAGTAATTCAAATGGCGTTTTAGGAACGGCCTTGGTTGCAACTCGGTTTAATATATACACTGTCGTCTTAAGTGCTTCAATCCACAAGGATTTAGGAAGATTGGAGCTGCTAAGCATACTCCGCACCATGTCCAATAAAGTTCGGTTTCTTCTTTCTGCTACACCATTCTGGTCGGGTGAATTAGGCATGGTGTATTGGGAAACAATCCCATGTTCTTGAAGAAATTTTGCGAATGGCCCAGGTGCTTTTCCATCTTCTGTGTATGTACCATAATATTCTCCACCTCTATCTAATCTCACAATCTTAATTTGCTTGCCGCATTGTTTCTCTACTTCAGCCTTAAATATCTTAAAGGCGTCTAATGCTTCATTCTTTTTATGAAGCATGTAGAGATACATATATCGTGAGTAATCATCTATAAAAGAGATGAAGTATCTCTGACCATGTGAGTCCATCTCTAGACTACATATATGAGTATGTATGATTTCTAATATGTTCGAACTCCTATTGGCACCTTTCTTTGACTTGTTGGTCTGCTTTCCTTTTATGCAATCCACACAAGTCTCAAAATCAGTGAAATCCAGAGTATTAAGTACTCCTTCATTTACCAATTTTTTAACTCTTTCTATGGAGATATGACCTAACCTCCAGTGCCATAATTTAGAGGAATCTTCATTAATAACACATCTTTTAGTGCCAGTGTGAACATGCATTGAATTATAAGTGACATTGTTCTGTAAATTAATGCGGTAAAGACCATCAGACAAAATACCATTCCCAACATAATCAAATTTATAAAATAAACTGACGGATGTTTTTGAAAAGTTAAAGGAATATCCAAAAGGTACAAGTCTTGAAACTGAAATCAAGTTTCTAGAAAAACTTGGAACATAAAAGATCTTTTCTAATTCTAAACAAAGCCACTACTTAAAGTTAAATAGCATGTTCCTATAGCTTCCACATGCGAGCCCATCTTGTTTCCTGATAAGATGCTTTGCTCACTTCCCACTGGCTTCCTTAGGTTTTGCAAACCCTGCAAGGAATTCAAAATGTGAATTGTTGATCCAAAATCAATCCACCAAGTGTTAATATTGACATTGACCATATTAGATTCATAACAAACAAACGAGATTGTATTACCTTTGTCCGCAATCCATTTCTAAAATTTTGTCCATTCCTTCTTCATGTGTCCCTTCTTTTTACAAAAGAAACACTTGGAATCCTTCTTAATATTAGCTTGGGGAGGTACTTTACCTTTCCCTTTCTTATTGGCTTGAGATTTTCCCTTCCTATGCGTTGCCAGCATTGCACTTTCTCCCAGTTCCACCACCAGTCTTTCTTCCTCTTGAACACACATGGTCATGAGTTCATTTATTGACCATTTATCCTTATGTGTGTTGTATGAGATTTTGAAAGGTCCATATTGGTGCGGAAGGGTGTTTAGGATGTAGTGCACAAGGAAAGACTCTGATATTTCAACCTCGAGTTTCTTCAATTGAGCCATAGTGTCCCTCATTTGCATGATGTGCTCACGCACACCTTTCACATTGGTGAGCCTTAGGGATGAGAACTTCATGATTAGGGTGCTTGCTAGTGCCTTGTCTGAAGTGACGAATTGATCATCAATGGCTTTTAGCAAATCTTGGACCCTTTCATGCTGATCAACTGAACCACGAATACCAGCTGAAATTTTAGTCTTAATGAACATCATGCTTAAACGATTAGATCATTCCCATCGCTCATAAAGCGTGATGTCTGCTGCAGTGCTGGTATTGGCGAGTGTTGGTGGTTCATCTTTCCTAATAGCATAATCTATGTCCATCCATCCCAAATGAAGGAGAATTCTCTCCTTCCAGACCTTATAGTTATCTCCCTTAAGTTCAAGGATATCACAACGAATTTCAGAGAAATGTGCAGGTTGTACAACTACATAAAAATAAAGATCACATGCTTACGTTAAAATTGAGACCAAATAAAATTTCATGTTTTACCAATGTAAATTCATGCTTTAAGATTGAATCTAATGACATAAAAATTTCCTGTGGGCTAAATTTTTATTTTTATTTTTTTAATTCAAGCAGATTCAAGTATTCTTTATGATAAAACTATTAATTCATAATTCCTGTGGGTAAGTTATGAATAATTCAATATTTTATCATAATTAATTACATAAATATAATAAAAATTCCTGTGGGATA
>LPNX011112694.1:0-20466 GCA_001517045.1 Pseudotsuga menziesii
GGTTTACCAATGTTGCGGAACCATATATGTTCTATCTACTTATTGATTTACCAACGTTGTCAATTCAAGAATTGTTTGACAAAGTAACAATTGATTTATGATATAATAGCCAGCTTTCTCAAGTATGGTCCAAAGAATATTGTAATTAAAAATTAAGAATCAATTTTTTCTATTTAAAAAACAATCTTGTGCCATTGATTTGTTTGTTTGAAAATGATGAAGTGAAAAAAAAGTCTAAAGACATTAAAGTTTTGAATTAATTTTTCTATTTAATTAATTAAAAATAAATAATAAATATATATAATTTTTATAATGAAAAGATTTAATGTTACAGGTGACCTTAGGATTTGTGATTGACTTTTAGAAAAACATAGGGATCTTGAGGGGCCAATTTGTTATTTTTTCCTCTCTTAAGAAAATGAGTAATTCATTAAAAATAAGAAATTACATAGTACATATTAGACAAAGTTGTCATCTAGCAATAAAAAAAAATTGATTGCTTCAAATACATTTGGACAATGAAATCATAATATAATGACACCCCTATACAAGAAAATTATGAAAGGATTTATGCCATTACCAATTAAGATTTTTTTTTAAACTAAAATGTTTATGCCATTACCAATTAAGTGATTAGGTCATGGGTGTATCCTACATTCTTTTACCTCGCTGACTGTTTCTCTTCTAAAAGTTTGGTTTGCTTTATAGAACACCTCTACCCGAGTACAATGAGACACATGTGGAACCTTCTCATACAATAATGTTTATGTAATGTGCTTACCAAAACAACCCAGAAAGAATATGATTATTAATTAGGCTTGCCAAAATAACCCAGAAAGCATATGATTATTGCTACGCCTAACTCATACTTCCTTGTATAATTTGTGTTTAGACACAACAATACGCCTCAATGATGCATTGGAGGCTTTACAGAGCATCTTCAAGCAGTGCACGCGGCACTCTTTCTTTTCCTTGGAAAAAAGTCTTAGAATGAAACATTTTACATTCTAAAAAATCCATTCCACCTTCATTGATCTTCTTTTACTTTATGTTCTGGATCTAACAAGATCGATAGACTCTTTAAAAAAAACATACTTTTGTCTACTATTACCAAGCAGCATGACCAATAACATAGGATCATCTTACTTATATATAACCACCGTTCAATTTGTTCAATTAAATTAATTAATATTACAGGACAGGGCACAGGGCATTACATTTTCCATAGGATTCAAAAACATATACATCTATACTTTTGTTCATCGAACAGATAGGTCAAAATATGCAACAATATATATCCAGTTTCAGTAAAACTATGCCGAAATCAGACGAATTCTCTATGATCATATTCATTGAACACTCCTTGCCGATCGATAGATATAACGAGTAATCTCCCGTCAATTCTATCAGCATTAAGGTAGCATTTTGAAAGATAAACTCCCTATTAAAATAGATTTATTGGAAAATTTGCTGTGCAATTATTTTTTATGAATATATTAGCATAGTCAGAAGTAAGTAAAGTGGAGCCAGTGAATTCTGACAAGCACAACCAACTACTTAGTTTTGTGAAAATGACGGGTTGTAAACAAAAGCTGAAATTTTTAATTTTATATCCATTACAAGACTAAAATATATAATTTTATATCCATTATTCATACCATATTATTAGAGTTAGAGTTAATATAAACACAAAACAAATACTATTTAATAAACAATAAAAACAAAAAAACTGATATGGAAAAATAAAAAAACAAATTGTTGTCCATTTCTTTAACTACCCTTTAGCTAAACCTTATTTAAATCTTAATAGAGATGAATTTAAGTATAGCAAAATAAGACAACCATGAAATAAATCTGTGTTATACATTTGTTACACTTGATTAATCTGATTGATCAGCTTAAACAAGTCCAAAAGCTCAAATAATATCTAAATATCTATTAATATAATTACAATTTTATATTTAATTTATTTGTTTGAACCTTATTTAAATCTTAATTAAGATGAATTTAAGTACACCAAAATAAAAAAACCATGAAATAAATCTGTGTTATACATTTGTTACACTTGATTAATCTGATTGATCAGCTCAAACAAGCCCAAAAACTCAAATAATATCTAACTATTTATTAATATAATTACAAACTTTTATATTTAATGTATTTAATTTTATAACAAAATAAGACAACCATGAAATAAATCTATGTAATATATTTGTTACACTTGATTAATATGATTGATCTCCTTAAAGCAAGTCCAAAAGCTCTTCAAATTTTGGTAGAGAAAACTGTCCATAGGGGTTTAGTTTGCTTAGCGGCCCACGATCAGAGCTTGGGTTCTCGTGGAATGCCACATTTAAACCCAACCATGCTAAGGGTTGGTGTGGCTAGGGCGCCTGCGATCCCTCGGTGATTTTGACGGCTTAGATGTCCCTGGATCGGGTTTCTGAGACCAAAGGTTCACCCAAGACGGCTTAACAAAGGTTCACCCAAGATGGCTTAGATGGGTGGTTTCTCAAACCAAAGGTTCGCCCAAGATGACTTAGATGCCCAACAAGTCACAGGGCACTTAACCAACAAAAAAAATCCAAAAGCTCAAATAATATCTAAATATCTATTAATATAATTCCAAAATTTTATATTTAATTAATTTGTTTGTTTACCCAACAAATGATAAAAAAAATCTATTAAACCTAAATAGACCTCCTAAATCACCGAGTTAGAAATTGAATGGAAGCAGATTGAATCAATCAATCTAAATCTACTAATAACTATTGGAACGAGAAAAAAATGTAAGGAACCCAAAGATAAACTCAATCCAAACATAAACTTTGATTGCTTTTCTAGACTTCCCATGTAGGCCTTCCGTGTGTAAAATTTATTGTGTTCTTGCTGGTGGAACTTAATGAAAATGACGATGAGAGCTAAGGACCTAGCTACAAATTCTTAAAGAATCTATTAGAAGGGATCCAACCCTTAAAACACTTAATCAACTATATCTAGGGTTGCATTAACCTCACACCCTCTAACAAATTCTTTTAAAAATCTACGACTCTTTCCTTAGCTCTCACCGACAATGACAACACCAACTTGCACAACTGTGTATCCTTCGTATGACAATCCAGATACTATATAAATGAAATACTTAGATTTAAGATGATGTACTACCAATATGGATAATCAAGCAAGAGGACAGATTAAAAATATTATAAATAAGGTTTAAAAGTTAATGAGTTTCGCCAACATGGCATTGTTTCCTATGATCATTTACTTTCATATCTATGAACGATTAAGCAACATATCAACATTTCCTATGAGCATTTAATATCATAGGGTGCGTACAAGATTTCAGTAAATGAATGAGTAAGTGGCAAGTTTTTGGTTTTTACTTATTTCATCAACAACTACAATTATTGAGCTAATTCATTCAAAATTAATTGCTTAACTTCTTCATAATTCGATATATATATATATATATATAGGAAAGTCTTTTGAGCTTATAGATAAACTAAGGAATCATTTTTATTAACATCCATTTCTAAGTTTTCTTTATTTTAAGTATTATTCATTAGTTTTAGCTTCTTATTTTATTAAATCTTCAAGATTTGTGTTATAACTACTGAAAGCAACTTACCAAGGTGGAATGGAATTCCTACTTAGGGCATCTACCACTTTGTTCTCTTTGTCTTTTATGTGTTTTTAATTTCAAAATCATACTCGCTCAAGAAGGATAACCACCTTGCTTGGCGAGCATTTAAACTTTGTTGAACAATTTAAATATTTGAAGCTTATGTTATTGTACAGTAAAGTGATTTTTCTTCCTATTAAGTAATGTCTCCACATTCTTAATGAATGTATAATAAAATCTAGTTCCAAGTCATGTGTTGCATAGTTTCTTTCATATTCTTTAAATTTTCTTCATTCATAATTGATTCCACAATTATCTTATAGTAAGATGCCACCGAATTATTCTAAGAAGGAATTCATACACGCAACAATGTCCTTGTATGTATTCACTATTCTTAGAATAGGTACAGTTGTAAGCAAGGGTTTAAGTTTGTTTTTTCAAAACCCTCTTGACACTTATTAGAGAATTCAAATTTGGTTCCTTTCTTTTGAAGTGAAGTTATTTGGTAAGTAATTTTGGAAAACCCTTCAATGAACCTGGGATAGTAACCCATGATTTTCATAAAGGATCAAATATCCGTTATATGCTTAAGAACTCACCAATCTATGATTTTCTTGATTTTATGTGGGTTTACATAAATTCCTTCCTTATATATTATATGACCTAAGTATTGGATTTTAACTTGAAAGAAAATCACATTTACTAAACTTTGCATAAGGGTTATGTTCTTTAAGGTTGGCAGGACTAACTTCAAACTTTTCCTCATGTTGTTGTTCACAAAATTTTTCATTCAAATAATAAATAATTCACATAGTATAGAACATACATATGCGTATGCGAGTCCATTATGCCAAACTGCTATTAACCTCATACCTAGTTCATTTATGCAATTCTTTTGAATCAAACTTGTAAACTGAAAATGTGTTGAGGAACTTATGTCACCTAATCTAAAATATTTTTAATCTTCCATGACATAATATAATCATTTGATTTATAAAATACAAATATTATCCTCCATTTTAAATTGTCAGGGATATTCTATACAATATACATTCATCCATTGTATCAAAACCGAAATAAACAATACATAATTACCTTAACCATCATCCTTTAAAAAAAAGATGTATGTTTAAAAATATGTTTAAATGTATTTGCATCATATTCCCAATTACGTAAATCACAAAAGAGTATTTAGTAATGAATGCAAATCCTTCATGTATATAATCAAATCTTTGTAATTTATATAAACTTCAAGATGCAAATAACTTACAACTTTATACTTTACAATACATATAAAATTATGTTATTTAAACTTGAACATAAGTGCACTAAAATAATCACAACTCTCTATATCCATATTAAATAAATAGATATGACATAAACAACATTGCACCCAATAAATCATCAAATACTCTTTTTTAATGTAATCATATAAAATGTATTTCCTATAAATGCATTCTCTTTTCAATCCTATAAAAAGTGGTATTTTATTTTCATCAAATCTAAAGTGGGTAAATTAAACTCCCTTTGAAAATATAAAATGCATTCCTTTTTGTTATATATAAATTATTTATAAGAAAAACAATTTTCAAAAAATAAAGTGAACAATCATTTACATTAACATTATTTGAAACTATTTCACATTCCTTTAACTATTGAAATTATTTGAAAAAGATAACAATGAATTTTTGCAATCATATATATATATATGGAATCTTTTGATAGATACAAAATCATTAAAACTATCTCATTTTAATTTTAAGTGTTACAACCAATCATTTAAATCTTGAATTTGCTCTTTCTATTCTGGATACTAATATTATACTATTTTTTTTCTTCCTAAATTTAGTTCTTAATTCATTTCACCTCAATTTCAATTTTTCCTTTTTGTCTATTGACATCATTCTCTCCTTATATCATTTCATATTTAAAACAACCCCTATATATAATACCTTTTTATTTTATTTTATTTATTTTTAATAAAATATCATAAATCACAAAATATAATATTCACTAATATAGAACATCTACTTTCTTCCTAACAAGATAACATCTATTTTTATGAGTCACTTCCAATACCATAAATTCTTCTTTTTTCTAAAGAATTTTATTTCATAAATCATATAATATAACATTTCCTTTGTTAAAAATGTTAAAACTTATAGCTATAAAATATATAAACTTAATCTCCTACTTGTTACAAGTATCACTTTAGTTAACACATACCATGATTCGTAATGGAGAACACCCTTTTATATTCCGTTTAATGAATGCATATGAATGCATATTCCTTTTATATTTCATTTAATGAATTCATATACATTTTCTCATTTTATTATTATGCTATCCACATCATTTATACATGAGCACACACTCATATGCATATCATATATAAAATTCACGTTTCAATTTGATAAGAGATTAAGACCTCAATATTATAACTAAATACGGCAATCATGGCATAATCAAACATTTTTATGGACTATACATTTAAGTGGACACAAAAATTATTCGCCTAGTTCATAAAATAACTATCAACTACTTCAACAAAAAGTAAACACATAGTTTGGTATTTTGCGATTTAATTGATAGTCAATGATGTATCTAAAAAGAAAACAATAAATATTTGGGCTACACCAATAGTGGAGGTAATATTACTCAAGGCGATATTGCTAAAGTTAAATCAAAAGCAGAAGAGTTAATCTCGTGATGATTTAGCTACAAGGAGGAGGGATGCCTGACAACATTACATGAAAATGAGGGAGCCAAATCCTTTGAGTTTGAAAAATAACTATGAGTTCAATTAAGGATGGAATGCCCTCTAGATCATAACCCATAAAAATAGACAATGCTGAAAGGACACATGTACCATGGATACTTGTCACGACGGGTTACATTAAAATTGTTTCATTACTAGGTTTGGTACAATATATATACATACAAGTATAACTCCAAATGTCCTTTATAAAATAAAGGATTACAAATTTTCCTCACTATTTTTACATTAGTTTCAACAATACCTACTACATATTCCTTCAACACATGAATGTTGAAAGCCCCTTAATCCATTAAAGATAAGAGATATTGCAATCATTTATAAGTATCTTTAATGAAATATCACAAAAAAATCCCTTTTACAATTTATCTAACAATACAACTTCCCAAATTTAAGTTACAAGTCCTCAATATGTATAAGGTAATTCTACTCAACATGTAGAAAAATAAAAATGTACTTTTCTCAAATCCTATACAATTTATACAAAATACAATAATATTCCTTTTGATATTCATAAAGCAACCAATAGACTTGCTCTATTTTAATTTAAAAAAATTCATTTATAACGAGTTTCATTATCTCCAACCCCCCAATAATGAAATTATCAAGTTTCTGCATACTAGGTAAACACCTTATTTTGTTATGTTATTTTTTTATCTCTTTATCCCACACTGAAAGAAGTAAAGTGATATATAAGGTTTTTTTTCCATTATAAGAATACAAAAATAGGACAAGCTATAGGACTATTTGAGTAACAGTTTATGGTTTTCTCAATGTAGACTACACAATAGTTATTAAGGCACTTGCCTCCATTTTCATTCTTCCTTTTTTTTATGAGAGCATGATCGACAAATGACACACTAGTTGCAAATCACATGTCAGATTAGAACAGAATGTCTATGATATGATTTTCGTCACAGTACTTTGGTGTTATATGCTCTTGGGAATTCTCTGGGTCAGAATGAAAGAGACATATTACCACCAATGAACTTTAGTTTTGACAGCGGAACAAATAAAGGGCCATCATTTTTTTTGAAGACCTAACGACTGAAACTGTTTTTGTACAATGCTTGTGGAACCGATGTCAATAATTGTCAAAACTAGAATGGATTCAAATCATGCCCTGATCTACAAAGCACATAGACTGTGTATGCTCCCCCACCTCTCATCCCTCATGAGATTGTTTACAACATGTTGAATCAAGTTTTACGCAAAAACTAGTTTATAGTGTGCATGCCAATACATAAATACAATAATTAAACAACACGTTCTGTGTAGATTGTTTACTGCATTCCACAATTGTTTAATCAATCTAACAAATTATTCTGCATTTATTTAAATACAAAGTCATTTCCTTAATTACAAAGCTTAGTAAGAAAGGGTGTGATTAGCGATGAGGCCATGTTGCCAGGGTTGACTGCTCGTAGTAAAGTAGGTCGGCCTTCCCAATATGATGGGCGATTATCTATCTTGCTAGACTTGGTGGGCACTAAGAGCACATCACTTACATATCCTACTTGTAGATCAGTTTCATGAGAATCATTGCCAAATCAAGCATTTGAATGGCAGCCAATATTGAGCACCAAGGTACACTTAGGCACGCTGCCAGATACGTTGGTTACCACCGAGTTTAGAAGCGTGGAACAGTTGGGGAAAATGTAGCGAGGGATGATAGTTGTACTCCTACTACGATATATTAGGAAGAGTATTCAAGTATCACCATATCTATCCATATTGTAGTGGGATATAGCACACCATTTAGCTTACACTCCACCACTTATAGGATAAAATGATTAAACTTGACCATCACCGCAAGGTTGTTTACAGCCACCAATTACAATATAGGGCATTTAAGTTTGAAATTTGATACACAATCCTTCACAAATCCATTAGACACAATTTAAAGCATTCTACTCCTTTACCACAAGTGAATCCCACAGAGGTCAGCTAATTTTCAGAGATTGCAGTCACTAGTTTGCTATGTTTTCCAGTTTTATAGAATTAAACATTTAGCAGCTAACAAAATTTAGATAATGATGTATCGATCATATTAAATGCTATATATTTTAAAGCATCTACACTCTCGCTTGAGAGAGAGTGGGTTTTATTGGAAATATTGAGGAGATGTAATCGGTCGTAACCCAAAGCTCACATTTTCGAAGTTTAAGGATATGCAACTATGAATAGTTTCCCTTCTAGATCTCGTAAAGGTTTCAACATTACAATAAATTCAAAAGGGATTTCTATGAGAGAATGCACAAAAGGATAAACATAGTAGGAATTTAAATATGGGTATGCAAGAGAGTTTTCTATTGAAAAAGATGACTAGATCGAAACCCTTGACAATTTGGGGATTTGATTTAGATACAAAATGCTAAATACGATGACAACCCAAATGAATTTTTCTATAATGAAAGATGAAGCACATATAGATACCAATTTCATAAATGTATATAGTTTAGTTAGCTATGAAAATGCACACATGTTCATACTTACACAGATTGCTACAATGAATCTCATCATTAAATCACCATAATAACATCCTTTATCATGGAATTGTAAAAATGAGAAACAAATTGGATAATGTTGCTATTATAAAACTACAACTGACCTATAATCAGGAAAATAAAGTGATGAGCCCTCATGTTTGAGCTTCGAACCTTATGCTCTCATACCATATTGTAATGACCCTAAAATATACACCAGAAATTTCTAATCAAAACACAAACAAGTATAAGGGAGGTTAAAGTCACCTACTTGAATGTTGAAGATAATGTCAGAAAGATATGTGGAGAATCAATTCCTCCCAACCATAGAAGAGAGTATCACCACATCTAGCTCAACTCCACCCTCAAGCTGGATCACCACCATGCACACTAGAACAACAAGTAAAACTTCCACGCACACTCTCTCTCTGAGTTCGTAACAAGCTCAATGATGGACTTATGAAAGGGAGAAACACTCAACACATGCACTCATAACAAAGTTTCTCCATGCATAACACGACGTCCGGTGCTATTCTAGTGCACCAATATATATAGATTTTTCCCAGGTCTTATGCCATCCCAATCAAATCTCCAATCAATCCATAAATACCTATGATTTAGGATCTTGTCTGATTGTTGAGTTTTAGCTATTGGATTTGATTGGTAAAGATCTATCTTAGTTGCTTACACATGTTCTCTTGTGCCATGGTGATTTCCCCTCATGTATCTAAATTCTCCAAGTGTATTATCCTTTTATTAATAATAAAATAATAGTTTGTTGTGCAAAATGTCACTCACACCTCTTGTGAGTATTTTCGAGTTTTAAATTAAATCTTATAAAATATAATTGTTTTCGAAATTATTTTCACAAATATAAAATAATAATTTCTTGGTGGTATTAGAAATGTATATTCATAGGAAGCAGCAGTTAAAAAACCCCCAAACTAGTTATTCATGGTACATGACTCGGGAAGCAAGGGGTTGTGATATATTGTGGAGAGAATCCACATGAGAAGAGACATGGTCAAAGTATCAGACACTATTGATACTAAAAAAGAGTTATAGTCTAGACTTTTAGAGAACAGTTAAACCTCTTGGAGAGTTATTTGGGGTGTTGCATTATAAAGAGAACAATAACTAAGAAAGTGATCAGAACTTGAAGAATATCACAGAGAATGGAAAGTTCACTAAGAGAACTTTTTCAGATGATAGAATATTCTTGAAGTCAACAAATGTTGATGATTGAAATAAAACATAAGACTTATTTCTACATGATATTACACATTTAATGTGTTGTATATGATGGATATGAAATCCATAGTTTCTAGTTTAGATAAATTGCATTTTAGATTGGATCTAGATGATGCTATTGTAATTAAGTAGCTATATGGTCTGTTGATGTACTTAACATACCTATAGTATTTTAATCTTGTTACTAAGCATATGTTTGAGTACCTTTCATGTACATTGAAACATGTTATTTATTGTATTTGATACATGGTAGACCTATTAAGCTATCCAACTATTATTTTAGCATGAGATAAACATAAATTGTGGATAGTACTACAAAATCTAAGTGTATTGCGGCTAGTACTACAGTATCAAGGTGCATGTCAAAGTGTATTACATAAGAAAATGTATTTTGCAGATAGTACTACTTGCTGAGAAGTAACATAGTTTTGGGATGCTACCTAGTGGGATAAATACTTTAGCCTACCGTTATTAGGTGTTGTAAAATCAAGATTTCTGAGAACCTCGTGTTTCATGTTATGTTGAAACACATTAAGATGAAGTATCACTTCATTGGATTTATGGTCATGTAAGTAAAATTTCAGTACATAGCTATTGATGACCATATTGCAAAAGTGTGGACAAGCCGGTTTTCAATGGCGAAGTATAGACACTTATGAGATAAGCTCGGTATGGCTTAAAATTCCTGATAAAGAAGAGAATGTCTCCCTCGTTGATAGGGAGTGTTAAATGTACAACATCAAGAGTCATTCTCCAAGTCTTGTGTTGTGTCAAGTTAGAGATTTTTGTTGTATCAAGTTAGAAAATTTTGTTGTATCAAGTTAAGGACTCGTGTGGTATCGAGTTAGGACATTGCATTGTATCAAATCCTATCTATGTGCTCATGTAATGAGGTGGGATGTCTTTACTATGATCTTCTGTTGTATCAAGATTGCAGTCTTGTGTTGTATCAATACGGTGAACTTGTGTTGTATCAAGTCAATTATTCTCATAGACGGCACCATATGAGATGAATCTCCAATTGTGGAAATGATATTGTGTTGTATCAATATTGAAGTCTTGTGTTGTATCAAGACTATGGACCTCCATTTGTTGAGGTGGTTATGCTATGTGATGTATTACTAGTCGTGGTCATTGAGTGCTATAAGTCTCCTTTATGGATTATCTACCCCTAGAGTGAATTACTTTAGCATATGACTATATGGTTGAGGGTAATATATATGATCATCAATATGGAATAATTATTCTGAGTATGATATGATAAGATGGATAAATAAATACACATGTGGACCATGCCGCAAATAATAAACGAAAAAGAGATAAGCATAGAGAGAGAATGAATTCGAATTGCCTATGTATGCCTTCATGTGAAATAGAATTGTAAAAGGATTCAATTAAAGNAGATAAGCATATAGAGAGAATGAATTCGAATTGCCTATGTATGCCTTCATGTGAAATAGAATTGTAAAAGGATTCAATTAAAGACTTAGTTGTAAATAAAGAATGTATCAATTAAATAAGGAATCTCTCTAAGATCCATGCAAATATAAGAAATAGTAAATAATGTAATTGAATTAATAAAGACTTATGTGTTTCAATTAATTATAAGAAACTTACATAGATCCATGCAAATGTTTTGCATAAATGGCACTAAGAGTGAAGCACCGATGACACTTAAGTTATCCTGTTAACTAAGTGATCAACATTCATTTAACTAAGAAGNAGATCCATGCAAATGTTTTGCATAAATGGCACTAAGAGTGAAGCACCGATGACACTTAAGTTATCGTGTTAACTAAGTGATCAACATTCATTTAACTAAGAAGATCCATGCATAAATTAATAATAAAAATTGTGCAGTAAATGTGAATCAGCAAAGACATCTAGTTGGCCTCCTAACTTTATTATCATAAATTTAGTTAAAGATTAAAATAATTAGTTCAAGTCACTCAACATTCAATTAAAAACTAGTAATGAAAGGAAGGGTGCATATCTTTGTGCATGCTAGGTGTTTTTAACTTGTTATTAAAGTGTTGGGAACTTGAAAGTTAATTAATCATGATGTATTAGATCTCTCTTCTATACTGTTGAGGTGATATCTTTTATTGGGAAATATGCTTACGTGTTGTAAACCATTCTCTGCAAATATATCTATCATAATCAAAGAAGTGTTGTGTTTTTCATCCTCCTTGTTTGGAGGATTTTCCGAGGGTATATCTTGTCTCTTATGGTTGAATGATTTATGTGGATGGTTTTTCTCATGAGATTCATATATGCAGTGATTGATTAATAAAACTTTTGAATTTCAAGCGTTTTGATTTTTCTCAAACACTCACAAGATCGAGCTCCACCAATATTATGATAACCCTCACATTGTCCCTACTCATAGAGTTATTCAAGGAAATGAACCTGCCAAGAGTTTTCCTCACACCTTCCAAGACCTTATGATGCCAAAGCTCTAATGTAATCCTAGGATAAAGGACACACACCTATTTCATTTAAATTGAATTCCTTCATGGATCAAATCCATGTTTCTATTCTTTCAAGTTGAAACATGACATCCTCAACAACTAAGCCTACTTAAGGAGCAACTTTCTATCCTTCAATTTTTTCAACAAAAAGCACAACCACCATCAAACTAAAACATGGAAAACATGTGTATACAATAGGAACATATGCCATACCTCCGTGAGGCATGAAAAAATATATTCAACTTTTATAAACTTACCCATAAACCTCCCAACCAACATATTATCCATTAAACCCTTGAACTAAGACAATATCACATCCAATCCCACCCCTAGTTTTACCCTTTTCAAGCTATAGTTTTGAAGCATTTATGACTTCTTTTCTTGTGAGATAACTTGAAGTATTCCTAATGTTTTTGTCCTCATGGCGCAGAATCCTTAGCTTCTAAATTCCCTTCATCCCCTTCACTCTTCTTCAACTTCTTCCTGACCCTTACAAAAAATGACCCTATTGAGCCCAACAAATTTCCCAAGTCTTAGAACTTGGGGACCCTTTCTTAATTTTAAAATATTGTTTCTTTCATAGAGAGGAATCCTTTATTCTATAGTTCAGAGGGAATGGTTACTATCTCGACTCATATTGCTTGGTGACTATATTTTATGTTCATGGGCATATATTGTAACATGGTCTTTGAAACCTTTGATGCTTTAAAAATTGTTCCTAAGTTGCTATTCTCCTCGAACTATGATAGTGCACATTCATTCAATAACTCAATATTTTTTAGATTCACCTATGGTCAAACACTTGGGATATGCAAGATCTCCCTTGGATAACTTTCTATCTAAAATAATTGTGCCATGGGATAAAAGAGGGAAGGAACTAAGTGGTCGAGAGTGCGAGTCTCACTATAAGGATTTTAATTTTAAACTCCATTATACATGCACCACACTACTCCTATACAAAAAAAATATATACTTTACATCGAATGAGACTAAAATGGATTCCTAGGAAAGTTCCATGCTGTGACTAACTATTCCTCACATGGATCCGTTGGTTAGAAGTTCATATGGCACACGATCATAGCTCACTAAACCATTTTTTTTAACATAATGATGAACACACCATAGCATGTTCCTTTGAAAGTTTAAAATTTCACAACAATTTTGTCACATCATGTCCCTTCAAAAATTCAGTACATCACTTGGATCCAAAATTTCAAAACTTCATGATGGAAATGTCCATGTCATGTTCTTTTGAAATTTCAAACCTCATGTAGTCATGACTATATCATAATCTCATTGGGAAGTTTAAGCAATGTGATACTAGTGGTTAATTAGTTGCACCCTTGATAAAATTCCAAACTTCATGGTGCATGTGACATTATCATTTCTTGGTGCAAATTTTCAATCAGAAAATATCACAATCCTTAATTATCAGAGGAAATATAACCACCACCGAAGGAATTCGAAGGAATACATTAGAAATTGACACTTACTACCAAGATTATACATCAAATGTTCAAAAAATAGAATTGCAAAGACACAACATTTCCCATTGTACATAACAATACCAAGGGCCCATTATCACTACCAAAACTTGAGATAAACAATCATCCATCTATAGTTATAACTCTAAAACTTGTTGGTCATGACACAATATAAGTCTCTAGGCACATTGCTTTTCCCTACAATTTCCCATGCATCGATCATGTCCTATAATTTTCCCATGTGTTGTGGTAATGTCCTACAATTTTCTCACCTCAATGTAAATTAAGTCTATCTATCATTATGTTTAATACTATTACTGTTGTTTATATAAACTAAATCTAAATATTGTCGTGTTTCCACAGGTCTTTGCAAATTTTGATATACTTCTCCACAAGGGTTCGACAAATCACCCTATACCTAGGTATCATGTGTAATTAAGTACACTATTAATTTGATTTTTTTGACTTAGCATGGTTTATTTCTAATTTTGTGTACATAATAAACTGTAATATTACAAATGTGTATGCAGGTGCCACCATTCCACCCGTCACCCTTTATGTCCAGTTTATATGCCTAGTGTAGTCACCAGTGGCTCCATACCCTTCCATATACACCTCGCCCCCGCTTCCATCCAATTTATACACCAATTGTGGCCACTAGTGTGTCCACATCTGTCAAAACCTCAAATTTTCACAAAAAAATGAAATTTTGAAATAACATAAAATGTTGAAACTATGGGCTACTAAAAACTATAGGTTAGCAATAAAAGAAACAATTAAAAGATTAGTATTACATAATCTCAATTATGTGAACTCGGCAGTTTCCTTTTTGTAACAAGATTAAGTTTAACGTGTGCCAGGTTTCTATTTTCAGTTTACTCATGAGTTTTCTTTTTACAAGTAGGTGGAAACTAACTTTGAAATCCTAGGCTCACTTAGCATTTTTGCTAACGCAAAAAGATTACTTGTTCTTATAGGTTTACAGGTATGAATGATTGAGTAATGTTTTTAATTTCATAAAGTATCCAACAGTGTTTCTATCTGCAAAAATAATAAGCTTAGTAAATAAGCTGCTATGTTTCAAATGAACTTCCGTGAGGTAAAACCAGTTTATTTTCTTCAGTTGTTCTTGTAAACAAAGTTTAGATGATTGAGTTTCTTTCTTTAATGTATGTAGCGAAAATAAACTACTTTCTATGGCTCTAGACTTGTAATCTTAGTTGCTTGATAACTTCTAATTTAATAAGTATTACTTGCAACATTATACTGTGGTACTTTGGGTTATTATACATTATCATACCACTCATTCGAGTTTCAATTTTCTCCATATTTATCTTCTTCGAGCGTGTAAAATTTTGACATTAAGTTGATTAAGATAAAAACGATAGTGTCTTTTCACAAGAAAACGCTATTCTCTACTTCTTTTAAAACTATGTCAAACCATGAGGTTCTATTGATTATAGATTTTGAGTAGGACCAATCCATTCTAAATCTTATTATTCTGTAATACTTTCCTTGTATTAAGATTACTGTTTGCCAGCAGTTTCTAAGTTGATGTTTCTATAATAATAACCTTCTATGCTGTGCTAAGTGTCAGTTATTTTATGTAAGCATAAAATCATTTTACTAAGTATATACACTTGGTAATTTACCAGCAAAAAGCCATGTTGAGAAACAACCAAAGACTATTAAAATTCTAATCCCAAATGGACTATGTAAAGGAGCTCAATATATCTCTTTTACCATACTAGCCATCTTTATTGTTTATTTCCAATCGATCATTGGTTCTACATATATGAATTAAAACATTCAATTATGTCATTAAAATGAAGCTCTTAAACAAGTGTATACAATATTGATCTTGTAAAGAATTCATAAATCTAATCTTTTATTGTGCTAATCAACTTTTATCATAATTTCCACTAGAGTTGTGGGTTTAGAGGATCCTATCCTTACGTTGACCATAATGTATATGGAAACATAGAATTATATAGTTATTCAAAGGTTTGCACAAATTAACTTGGACTTTATATTAAACAAATCGTTATTATATTTTAACATTGACAAACATGGTAATCATAATGTTCATATTATAATATTGTCATTGGTAAATGATTTGATGAATCATTTCTATCCCAAACTAATTGGTTTATGAGTAAAGGGTTTTATTTTATAAAACAAATATAAATAATCATAATAGTTTTCGAACTATATGATTACTATGTCTTTGATTTGTCAATGATCCAAGGTTTGTTTTTATATAATGCCCAAAAAACATTATGTTATACATGTATTATGTGAACAATGAACTTTATAAATGATTGATCAGCATTATTTGTTCACAAATCAATGTAAATTATTGGCAAGCCAGTGACTATAGAGCTTCGACCCATGCATTGTTTAAGTTTTCCAGTGGGCATGTGGACTTCTCGTGTCCATGCATTAGTGATATAAATTCCTTGTAACCCTACTCTTTGTCATTTCCCTCCATAGTTCTTGGTCCTTCGGGCTTCTTTGCAACCATTCTCATGGCAGCCATGTTACCCTTCTAGTTGCTAGTTGTGTTCAGAGTCTTCGTTTAAATCGTTTCTGCCTCCTCCATTCGGTCTCAATCTCTTTCTGTGTACTGTAAGTCTTATCTCTGTGAGGGTTTGTTGAGAGTTGTGGTATAAGGATTATGGCCTGTGTGTGGCTCCTTGCTTGTTCATCCATGGCCTTTCAATGCAGAGATAGGTTTAAGATTTGCTTGCTGTTAGTTAAAGCACAGCCCTCATCGTAGGGTTTGAGAGTTACATTTTCACACCTTGCTTGTTGGTGACAGCTCAAGCTTTGTTGTCTAGCTCTCTCATGGCCGTGCCCATACTTGTTCTTGATACTACTGTTAGTGTAGCTTATACATGAGTCCTTGTTGTCTCTGTCATTGCGAAAATGAAGGGTTGGCTTCTTGTTTTGTTGGTTTCAGTGCTATTGTTCCTTCGTGGCTCCTTAAGCTTCACTTCTAGGTAATGTATACATTTGAGGAATTTAAAGACTAGAATTTGCTTTCAGTATAATATTTTTAAAAGTAGATTTTAAATAAACTTTGGTTTTTATCTTTGCAGGTGACAGATCGCAACCTTTGGCAGAAAGAACTTTACAAAGGACCGGTGCTCTCGCTATGGGTAAGCCCTAGTTATGAAATGGAATTCCCTACTTGTGCAGTCCTTAGGGGACAGTTTCCAGTTGGAAATTTATGCCATGGTTGTTACCTAGTATTGGGTTATTGTTCTTCAAATTACTATTTTGGTTTTTGTTAAACCCTTGCTTACAGCAGGGTACTGTGGCTCAAGCCATGACTTGTAAATGTTTGTTTCTCATTTCTGTACAATGTTTAAGTTTAAAGCCTTTACGGCCTATCAAACAATACATAGTTTCTTTTAAAGCAGGAAGATTAACCTTTGAGCTCAAAGTCAGTTTATCATTTAGCTCTTATGGTGATTTTGTAAACTAGGGTTTTTACCCTATTCGCGTGTGTAATAGAAATTTTGTTGTATATTGTTTATTTTGCATTAGTAATATTGTTAATAGTTTTAATAATTTTATACCATCATATTAAAATTATTTACTTACAGGATCATATATTCAAGGTAGGGTTTTTTGTAGGTAACCTGTGTGTAAAATAATTTCCTCAATTATTATTTAAGTTTTAGTTACTTAATTTAATCGATCCAATTATTGTTGTAGGTATATAATGAGTTATATTACCATAGTTGTCTTTTCATTGTCCTTAAGGACTATAATAATCTACAACAGTTTAGTTGTTTAATAATAAATAATCCAAATACTTGGATTATGGTTTAAATGATTATCATTTACATATATTGTTGTTATTAGGGTTTTGACCATGTACTTTCTTTTACAAGTAAATTTTGTTTTTAATAGTTAAAAGAATTAGTTCTTTTATAAATAACATTTATTAATGTTAGTTATTATCGTATTCTAGTTGTTTATTAAATAAAATACATATAGGGTTATTAAAGTTCTTTGATAAGATGTTCATAAACTTTGTACTTAATTTGTCCTTTAGAAATTAATTATGTTAATAACAAACTACTTGAGATTCAAATATTTGTAGATATAGTCACTTATTATTAACAATAAATAAACTAAGTATATCAGACTTAAATCTTTACTTAGGAGAATAAAATAAGTGTTTTATCTAAGTTATTTGCACTGCCTCTCTTACAGGTTAATAGTATAATTACAAAATAAAGTAGTGGGTAAGAATAATAACTTATCTACTTGAATAACTTATTAAGATAATAAACTTGCTACCTATAAAGTATTATGGCTATTTCTTTTCTAGCATTCTTACAACAACAATCTCATTAAACAATAAACCTAACTAAACCAGTTAATGTTCTTTTATGATAACAAGCTACATACAGAAATAGAAATTACTCTGATATTATGAAATGCATAATACATTTATTCATTTCAGATTTCTATCATATCCTTCATCTATTTTAAAATACACTGCCTATGAGGGAGTATGGTTTGGTCCTTCGAGATGTAGGAAAACACAGGTTAGGATTACTTTTCATAAGTTTCAAATTCAATTTTTTTCAATAAATTAAAATATTACTAACTCTATGAGTTCACAACTAAACATTTAACATTCATTAAACAACGATTCTCACATTTAACCATTTAACACGGTAAAACAAAAAGACTGTAGAACCTGATTAAGTTGGACAACAACAACGTTAGGAGGTCTTTCCTCCCTCGGTGATTTAGAAAGGTGAAGGTGAAGGTGCTGGAAGGGGAGAAGTTATGGGAAGGTGAAGGTGCTGGAAGGGGAGAAGTTATGGGAAGTTCGATGTGCATTGATATGTACCGAGGAGAGGCATTGGAGAAGGTACGAGAAGTTCAAATTTGTGTGGTATTATCATTCCAACAAGTTTTGTTGCAAAGCAATAGTTGTAATATATGTTTCCTTTCGGTGTGAAGTAGGACTGACAAGGGCCACTTTGATATTGAAAGGTGTGAAGCAGGCCTTGACGAGCGAGACTTTGATTTTGAAGCAAGAGTGCTACTTTTATTTTGAAGCATGATTGAGATCGACTAGGGTTTATGCGTAAAGAGGTATTTAAAAAGAAACCATTTATTACTTTTTGTGATTATTATGCCTATGATTGTTATTGTCTTCACATTTATATAAAAAATATTTCCGAAGATTCTTGCGAAAGAGCTAAAAATTTCACTTCGCGAAAAAGTTAGAATATTAAAAAAAAATTATGGTTCCTATTATCCTATAAGTCTATATATATCAAAAAATTATGGTTCCTATTATCCTATAGGTCTATATATATCTTCCTTAATTGTTTATGTGGTAATATAAAATGATGGTAGTCTCTATTGAGAGAGGGGGTTAAGCAAAGGAGATAGGGCCAAACATAACCCATTAAACTAAATTGGATGATTTGAACAAATATTTATTTTTTAATTATAATAGATAGTTGTGAATTGTATGCCCTTGGAACCATATATGTTCTATCTATTTATTGGTTTACCAATGTTGCCGAACCATATATGTTCTATCTACTTATTGATTTACCAACGTTGTCAATTCAAGAATTGTTTGACAAAGTAACAATTGATTTATGATATATTAGCCAGCTTTCTCAAGTATGGTCCAAAGAATATTGTAATTACAAATTAAGAATCAATTTTTTCTATTTAAAAAACAATCTTGTGCCATTGATTTGTTTGTTTGAAAATGATGAAGTGAAAAAAAAGTCTAAAGACATTAAAGTTTTGAATTAAGTTTTCTATTTAATTAATTAAGAATAAATAATAAATATATATAATTTTTATAATGAAAACATTTAATGTTACACGTGACCTTAGGATTTGTGATTGACTTTTAGAAAAACATCGAGATCTTGAGGGGCCAATTTGTTATTTTTTCCTTTCTCGTAAGAAAATGAGTAATTCATTAAAAAGTAAGAAATTACATAGTACATATTACACAAAGTTGTCATCTAGCAATAAAAATTTGATTGCTTCAAATACATTTGGACAATGAAATCATAATATAATGACACCCCTATACAAGAAAATTATCAAAGGATTTATGCCATTACCAATTAATATTTTTTTTTAAACTAAAATGTTTATGCCATTACCAATTAAGTGATTAGGTCATGGGTGTATCCTACATTCTTTTGCCTCGCGGACTGTTTCTCTTCTAAAAGTTTGGTTTGCTTTATAGAACACCTCTCCCCTTCTCGTACAATGAGACACATGTGGAACCTTCTCATACAATAATGTTTATGTAATGTGCTTACCAAAACAACCCAGAAAGCATATGATTATTAATTATGCTTGCCAA
>LPNX011112694.1:27590-76266 GCA_001517045.1 Pseudotsuga menziesii
AAACATATATTTCTATATAAACAAACGAAAATTATAAAAAGTTCTTTTTAACTTGTCATCCTCAAAGTGTTCGTGACATACTTCAGGCATCAAGCCAACAACCATCATATTTTACCCTCTATATCTATATATAATAAAAAAAACTCATGAGTTTTTCTTTCTTGGACTTTGGACTCTAGAAAATTCACCTTATATTCACTCAAAAAATTTCATGAATTTTATCTATATATACATATATATTCTAGTGACATGCCATATCAACACAACGACATTCATACATGAACCACACCATACAACCTAGCCACTTTGGAATAAAAAAATATATACTAGTATATGCAAAAAAATACTTCTATGAATTATAATCATGAATCTAAAAAGAACTACTGCTTGTTATTTTTTTTTCCATTTGAACTCATTTGGCATGTTGGACAGTCAGGTTTCTTAATAGTAAAAGACTTCTAGGAATGCCATATCTGCATACAAGTGGTAAAATTGTTTGAAACAGCCTCAATATCATCAGTCATGGCCTGTGCTTTTGATCTAATAATCTTTGCCTTCAAAATATGAACTTTTGATCTGATAAACTTTAGAATCACTTGTGCTCAACACATACACACAATCAATTTCTACAAATAGATTAGTCCACAATCACCTGAGACTAGCACTAAAATCATACCAAATGCAAGCATGCTTCCTTGTGTCCATGTGAAATAGAGATCTGGTCAGATCTCTATAATATTGATTGGTCACCAACCTCTATAAAAATAGCACAAAAGATATAAGAGTTGGTAGAATATTTTGAAATCTAGACATTCAGATAAATATAATGCTCAGTGTTATATAAGCCTGTTGTGTGGGAATGCCCCCAAAATCACCTACAGGCCGTCGCTTAACCGACGGCTATAAGTGTTTTAAAAAAAAATACAAATGCCAGATTATAAATTTCAATGCTTGGAATGAAAGCATTCTCATCCTCTGCCCTATCCATTAAAGAAAGCAATTATGAGAACTGTTTGTTTATGAACAATTGCCCTTTTATGTACCCTAAAATATAGCTGTGTCTCAGAGGAGAATGGAGTGATGCTTGATTTAAAATTTAAATCATTAATTTGGAGTTTTTCCAAGGAACTCTTTCTTTTGATGTATCCTTGAATCTGTTTGTTTATGAACAATTGCCTTTTTGTGTACCCTAAAATATAGCTGTGTCTCAGAGGAGAATGGAGTGATGCTTGATTTAAAATTTAAATCATTAATTTGGAGTTTTTCCAAGGAACTCTTTCTTTTGATGTATCCTTGACTCTTGAGGAGAAGGATACGCTTTGTGTTTTGATTAAGTACTCCCACAAGCATGGATTTAGGGATTCCCAAATTTAAAATACAACTTTCAGTTTCTGGATTAGGATCGCTCTTAGCCATTACCAAGCATTGACCACCAACTCTTGTTGAGGAACTAATCAACCCTGGCAGAACCAACTAGTATGTCATGGAGAAAGGTTCTTTTGATGACATATTGATGATACACAACATACACTCATTTATGAGCGTAGTTTTCCTTGAATGGTAACACAGCCACATACTGGTGTAACCGTGAGACCTGTGAAATGGTAGTAAACCTTACACATTGTTCTAATGCCCATCTTTTTTTTCATAATAATATTATCAAAGATGTGGAACTACAACAAGATATCGAGAGTTTTTTGGAAAGTTTACTTCATGAAATTGGTCTTCAATTTGTTTCATATTTGTTTTTGTAAACCTTACATGTGGTTCTAATGCCTATCTTTCTTTTTTCAAAACCAGATTATCAAAGATGTGAAACTAGAACATAAAATTGAGAGTATTTTGGACAGTTTGCTTTATGAAATTTGTATTCAATTTGCTTCATAGTTGTTTTTGCTAGTGGTCCAATTTGCTTTGTATTTGTTTTTGCAAAGCAACCTGTGGGAGAGTTGAAACCATGATATTGTTAGTAGCTACCTAGGAATTATTGAATTTCTTTTACAGGCCACCATTGATTGGAAATGTCATAAGACAGGATAGTATAAATTTTTAATATCCAACTAATGGCCAAAAGAAATCTCAATAGTACATGGAACTAAAGACTGATACCAATCTGTAGGGGTGATGAAAAAATAGAATCGTAATTGTATAATTTCCAGGTAACAATACCTTCAGCAGTCTAGTTATATGGTTGTTAAGGCATATGTTGGCTTCCTGGCAATTCAAGACTTCAAATTAATAAAGCCTCCTCATTGACAGCAGTCTCTCATCATCTAATTATAAAGAGGATGTGCATATATTTGATGTTAATTTATGTCAACTGGTATTTGGGAACCTCTATCTTTAATATTCCAGCAAACTCATAGTTCATGCTTTTTTAAAGAGCTTGTGAGTAGGTAGTTCACTGTTTTCTTTGACTGGAATTATATTCTTAAAATTATTAGATTGTGAATCTTGTAAACTTATTACAAGATTCTTGCTTGGACTGGGTTAAAGAAGTCTTTCTCTGGAATGACCACCTGCTGATTTAGTTAATAAGCCTAATGGTGATTTAGACATTAAGTTGTAGATAAGGGCTTATCTTGTAATCACCACCTGGTTGTTGTTATCAGATTTTGATGTAAGAGTATCTATCAACACAAGGTATGACAGGAACTGCAGGGAAGGAAATCATGACAAACAATGTAATTTGAATGATGGTGGGATAATTGACATGTTTCAGTGATTCTCCAGCTTGTATAGGTATTAAAAAACCTAGACATTGCTCATAGGAGAACATTCCTGTCAATTCACAGTAGTCCTGTGAATATATAGGGAGCTCTCTATTGCCAAAATTCACCATTTGTCAAAAATATTGTTACAAGAGACATGGACCTCAAGAAACCCTTAACTGCAGTGATGCTGGTATTCACAATCTCTCCTGTGGTAATCCTAAGGGGAAATTGCTGAAATATCCAATTATAACGCCAAGGAGAAAATGATGAAATATCCAATCTGAAATAATTTCTTTCTTTAGATGAAACTAGACTACCTTGTTGCCAGGTTACCATAGACAATATTGGTGAGCTTGGGTACCCTCTATGTCACAGGGTTTTCCTATGTAACATAAGTTTTGAACAAAACACCCTAAAAATTTTAAAGAGACCATGGTATTGAGCTGGGAGGTCGTAAATGGCCATGGGAAAGCCCCCCATGTTTTGGCAAATTACAAAATTACTATATTCACCCACACTTTTTGGCAAATCACTATGTCTACACCCATAATTGTTTTTAACTATGCAAATTTTCCAACCTGATCAATCACAAATTTCACAAAAGAAAATCCACACATAGTTATGATCCACTTACAACTACTGCAGTATCCATACTTTTTGGAAAATCACACTGTGCGTTGATGCTGTCTCTATGATTTTGTAGATTAAGCTGAGGGGCTTATTGCCTTATCTTCAACAAGCACAACAAGGCTATTGGGGTGTCCTACAAGGACGAATGCAATCATTGTCATCCTCTGTGCACAACCTACGCACTCAGCACCCACATGATGCTGCAGATGAGAGTCAGCAGCCAGCTGAAGCATCTGGTCTAGGACGAAGTTGGGTACAAAGCATGTTCAATAGAGATCCAGCTACCCGTAGAGTGCCTTCTGCTCGTGCACGAAGAGGAGCATCTGATAGTGGTATTCTAGGTTTGTTTTGCTCTTTTGAGATTCATTATTATTCATTGTTAAATAAAATGGTATTTTATGCTATCAGCAAAGGCAGAACGTAATAATTCTTGATTAGATTATTTGCCACTGACAAACTAATGTGCAGCAAATCATAGTTATAGCAATAATCAAGCTCTCTTTGGTGTCGTGATGGCAGCTGCCAATGACAAAATTCAGAATGTTGTACCACCACCAAAAATAGAGATACCCAGTGTTGGGCCAAAAAGAGGCTATTCAGGTGTGCGTATACTTAGGGGTCATAAGGGCTCTATTACTGCTCTCCATGCAGTGACAAGACATGAAGTATGGGATCTCACGAGTGATCAGGAGGATGCTGGATATTTCATTAGTGGGAGTGCTGATTGCACAGTAATTTTTGTTCCTATCTTGATTGTAATGTGAATGCCATGTTTGCTTTTTATTTCAATTTCAATTCTACGGCTATGTATTGGGAGAGTTTGGAATGGACATCAAGTTGCATTTCGGTCCTTGTTCGAAAAACATTTTGGTGAAAACATTGGAGGCACATGTTGATAATGAAACGAGATCTCTCATGATTTTGATTGAAATTAAAATGTTATCATTCATTGTGCAGCAATAATTTGGGCAATTCTGGGTAATTAAGTTATTTTGCTTAATTTTTATTTCCATGTAATAAATGTGTAGCATGAGGCATTTAGTCGAGTTTCCCTTGAAGTTATTTCAACCAAAAGTCACAATGTGACATTGATCATCAAATGGTTACACATATTTTCCAGTTTTCCAAGGAAAGTTTCATATCTAGACATTGTAAAAACTGCATTATTGGAAAATAATTGGAGTCACTCCTAGTTGGTTTTCTGTGGATCCCTGTATCTATAGTTGGCACAAATGAACAGTTTAAAAGAGATTGCATTTCACTTTCATGGCTATCATATATTTTAAATTTTGTGCATAATCAAAATACAACATTGTTGCATTTCACTGTCTTTGCAACAACAATGATTTTCATCTGACCCCAAGACCCTGAAATGTCCCACTTGGCTATGAGCTAACCTTTCTATGATATTATGCTCACTAACTTGGTTCAGTACTTTCTACAAGTACTTTGGATGTTAATTAGATACCCACTGTTTGAAACTCAACTGAATCCCTGACTGTCAGTGCATTAATAAGTGTGTATGGTTTTCTTTTTCATGATTTATTTGGGCTCATTTAATCACAGCATTTATCAGTTATCTCACATTCCATTCACATCATTGCATTGAACAAACATAACATAGAAAAATGGTGAGAAAATTAATTCAAAATAATAGACGGATGATATTTATAACGAGAAGCACAAATACATGCCTGGAAAGGATTATTGGATGTTGCGTTTGATTTCCCACATGCTATAAGTCTTGTTTGAAGAGCCATGAATAAGCCTGTCATCCAAAAATTTCTGTGAATCATTTGCAGTAAGCTCTGCATGTTTTGCTCAAAACAAATTTGAGAAGATTCAGAATTCCCACAGCTAGAAACACAGTTTCACTCCTAATGTTATTTCTATAGTCCTTATAGCCATTAGCCAATGCCTACAAAATTGCTCATAGCTCTAGGACGTTGGAAAATGATGGAAGTAGTCTAAAACATATCATATGAATTGAACCAGAGCCTATGCAGTCTATCCAGAGTCAAATACTCGTAAGCTGGAAACCTAACTAGAACATAAAATTTATTTGTATGCAACATATAAAGCATTGCATGGATTATTTCCTGTCTATTCTCATTCTTCTCATTTCTATTGCGTCTAGAGAATATGATGCAAGACTGTCGAGTATTACAAATCCACCACCAGATATAGGTTAGGAGCTGGAGAGGAGTTGACTTGAGCTTAGCAACGTGGCCTAGTGGGGTTCATAACTGGGATATTTTAGAACAAAAAGTTCTTCAAGATATGGGTTTAAATTGGTCTGATCTCTATTCTGTTGTTTGTCGCATTTTGGAAGTGTGGCAGAATAGGGAAGCTTCCCAAGTGCATGAGCTTATACTTGAAAGATATTATTTTGTACTTGGCTGGATCACTCTATCAGATATTGATGTTAAGGAAGCTGGTGCTTTTCCATGGAGCCCTGAATTGGGCAGAGACAAGTTGCTTGAAATTGAATACTTCATAAGTTTTAGCAGAATTCTGTGCCATAATGTTCATTTTGGCGATACAGGGGAGCTATCACAGCTGGAAAATATCATTCTAGATATACTCTCTCAGCTTCAAACATTATACAAAGAGCATAGTGTGAAGGAAAGGGGTTGGTTATTCTTAAGGCATAGTGCATGGCTGTCTTTAATTTTATCATTGCTCCAGGAAGGTCTGTGGAAAGTGTCTCTGAGAAAGATCCCAGTTTCAAGAGAGGACACATTTTGGATAGAGCAGGCATCTAAAGATACTTCATTACTCACACTTTGTGAGCAGTTAGTTTTTTGTGTATTGAAGGATGGGCAATCAAGCGTTTTGCTGAAAATATTGACATCCCTTTTGAGCATGCATGTCGGGGCACTACGAAAAGCTATGCTTTTTGTTCTTGATGGAAAAGAATGTGAAGATGACGCACTGTTTTCACTAAATTTGCTGCTTCAAGCAGGTTATGACAAGTCAAAGTAGGAAGATTTGTTGGGGAAGCTAGGAGCTAGCTTTAAGCTTATAGAGTCTGTACTTGGAACTCTGACAAAGTTTAAAGGAATTGTGAGCAAAGAAAACACAGGGAACCTGAACAAACTTTTTCTGAGCTCCTCATTGCATGGTTTCCCATCACATGTTCATCCAGGGAGTGCAGCTGTGGTCTCTTGGGAAGCTTGGGTTTAGTTTTTAGCAAATTCTATTTATGAGGTTGACTTATGATCAAGAAAATTCTATTTCTATTTTGAGTCACATAGAAAACTATTTTATAAACCCTTCTCAAATCTGTAAGAGAGAGAACAAAGGCACACATTCATTAATTAAGTCTCGAGTCTATTAGCTAGCAATTTAGGGGTATTTTCCTGTTGCATATTTTTTCATGTTCAGAATTTATAAAAGCAGTGGCAGGTGTTGACAGTGACCTAATTGGGTTATCGTTATATTCTCTAATGGTATGTGATCATAGATTCTAGCATAATTTATAATTGTTGTTTTGAGTAACATTTATTTCAAACCATTTTAGTTTCCTGTAGAAACAGCTAACAGAGTGCAGAATCTGTGTACTGAGTTAGATAATTTCTATACTTATTTCCAAGACTTTAAGTATCACTCGGATTGGAGGTGCTTAACTAATAATAGTCATCTTTGATACCACTTGTATTGATTATAACTCACAAAAAAGCATGATAAACCTGCATACATACAATGGACATACTACACTCAATACCAACATGGGGCACAACTCCCCAGAATTATTATGATGAGATACACAACAATAATTCCTTAGATATTAGAAGTATTCCAAATAATCCAAATACATCCCAGTTCTTTAATCATAAGTCAATGTGTAATAATGGTTCTACTGACCACTTATATGTCCATGTTCTCACTCATTTCCCATATAAGCCAACTAACAAACTGACCCACTATTTACATATACATTTGAACCTTTATATACCCCCATTAGGGTCATTGCATAGAATATACACTTCCTAGCTTCTTACACTAAAGTGCTTCTAGAAATTTACAGAGTAATCCCAGAACACAAGCTAATCAAGGTACAGTTTAACAGTACTGGTCCTATATAGAAGTTGCTGAAATATTTGTTTGAGACAATCAGACCAAAACTCCAAATCACCAATAGATTGATTAAAAAAATGGAGGTTGATATAAATAGAAGATAGATGTTCAAGAGAAGCCATCGCATTTAAGAAAACGGGAGTCGCTTTAAATCCCAAGTATTGAGTTGACTTCCATCCACCAGAACCTGGTAGTCAAAGCAAAGCTACACTCAACGGTATTGTTATATATGTTTAAGTATTGTTTGTAAGAGATGACACAAATGAAAGCTCTCTTACAGGCCTTGCTTTTTCTTTTGAGGAAAGGCACAGGACTAGTTTATTTAGAAGTCTCGACAGATTTTATGTTTCAGGCTTTAAGTCTCATCAAGCAGCACAGATCACAAGCTAGGATGATATTTTTAACACAGTTGCACACTATTTGGAGGTTGGAACTAAAGCTGATATGCTGATTCTCTTTGCTTCTGTTGAACAAGGGCATCATAAGATGGAGCTTCGCTCTCTAATGTATCATTTAATGTAAATTTGATGATTTTAGTGTAATGTAAGATGCATTTCCAATAAATAACGACCATCTTTTCTTGGCAATGAGAGTCTAACTACACTCTCCTTTCTTGAAATTTTCTTGAGTGCCAAAATGAGATCCCGTTTACGGCTAGTGGGCTGAATTCCATTTCTTCTAAAGATCAAACCAAAGAAATTAGCATGGCATGTTATATGAAAATATCACAGAAACGTTTGTACTTCAAATGCTTCCAAGTCCATTATCCTCACATGCACCATTTATGATAATAGATCAAAACAAAACTGCAATGGTGCTGAAATTGTATTTGAAAGAATTTCAACATTAACATAGGTGTGAACATAAAAGTGGCAGTTTTAATCAAATTTTCGTAGATAATATAATCAAACGAGTGTACTACAGTAGCTACATTGCACCTATACTCACAAAAGCTGTCTAGTAGATCACAAGACATAAATGGGCAATCCCTAGAGGGAGCCTTAGAACGAAACAATTCTGTTGGAACCAGATATTTACCTCATCATTGCACGCAGTTCTGCCACTGTCAACTTTGTCAAGCTATCATTATCCTTCAAGTCCACCAAATTGTCTTCAATGCCAAATTCACTTGATCCTTGTCGAACTTCTGGAGAGGGTATCTTCATGTCCTGAACACAGGTACATAAACATATTTAGGGAACACTGAAAGCAATATAGACTCACAGAAACAAATTATTCCAAAAGGTAATAACCTCATATTTATCACTGCTCTGAATCATGGATATGTCGTCTTTGATTTCATTCTTCATTTCACTATCAACAATTGCACGAGTAGATTTTTCAATTGCTTCTCTGCAAAGTTTTTCAGATGCAATTGATGAAGGATAAATGGGCTCTTCTTTTGACATGTTTATTGATTTGAAAGCACTTGAAACCTGAATAACTCTTAAGGATTCCCTGCAAATTTAGCAGAGAGAATATAAGCAGAATACAAAAATGCACATAATTATAAGAACCAAATATAGGATTCCACCCTTCCATTTGCTACACAGATTTTTACATGATATATATTATGTCATGTTAACCATTGAAATAACTCCAAAAGAGCTTGCTCACTGTTAAGAGAATTTCAAAAACATGAAGCCAGGAGAATCTCAAGGACTCAGAGGCTAAGCTACAACCAACAGAACAACAGCTCTTCAACTTGCATGAAAGGCCTGCCGCACCAATCCTACTCCAAATCCAATCTAATCCCTCAGGTTACTAGCCATATGGTTGACAACATCTTCTATTTAGATATTCTTGGGAAGAGAGTGGAATCCCATGAAGTGTTCTTTAAAAACCATAAATTTGGCAAAGAAAAATCTAAAGGTTTTTTGAGTTAAGGTGTTTGATTTGAATGTTCATAGAACAATTGTTAAACAGAAAGCCAATTCATGAAATGTGTTCCATCAATATTAAATTTTAATGATGTATAACTGAAACCCTGAACTTAGTTCTTGATATGAAAGGCTTCTGCTTACCACATTTTTTCATGTCAAGCATGATTGCATCACTCATTTTTGCTCCTCAATATCGAAGTGTTATTGTCCTGCACTCCAACCATTATCATAATCTAGCTTCTCAAACTACACAATGTTTAGATTCACAGTCAATAAATTATCACTATCATGTCAAGCCAATGGTTGGTGCTAATCTACCATGATGGCTAATAAGAAAACTTGAGCAAGTAAAATGAACACTTCCCAACTTGATGGTCTACATTTGGGGATCAGGAAAACCCAATCATCTACATTTTTTTTTCTTTCAGAGGAAAAAATACCATCCTTTGTTATTCATAGAATCAAAAGACATCGTTTACATAATTCTGACTTAATAGCAGAATACAAATATTAAACAATCAACAATATACTATGATCATGCCAACCATATCCATCCTAAAACTAAGAAACAAAGAAAGTATAATCATTGCAGACTTTTGTCATCATCCCTGATAAATCACGTCAGAAAATAGAGTGAACCAGAGGTGATCTCAAGCAAATATTCCTAAGCAGAGCTAGCTGATAGAAAGTATCAATCGTGACAAAAAGAGAAAATACAATCAATGCTGATAAAAATCAATGCTGATATATCAGGGCAAACAGCATCTAAAAGAGCACAAAAAGATCCTGTGCTATTACCAAACCATCCAATGTTTCAGTGAATTTTCCGTATACCATATCCAAATTTAGAGCTGATTTAGAGAGACCGTCTGCCAGCGAGTTGTGTTCCCGATATGTGTGCTTGAAAATCACCGAAGGGACATGATGAAGCATATCTCTAATATCTTCGCACCAATGCCTCAAAATAGGAATATCAAGGGCAGAAAGTCTGTTGATCCATGAGATAACAACCAAAGAGTCACCAAGTATCAAGTGAATGGGCAATCCCATAATTAAGCTGACTCTTAGAGCATCCCATAGAGCTAATAACTCAGCTCTGGTATTCATACTACAACCACAGCCCATAGAGAAACTATAAAAATGGTTATCATTTAGATAAATCACAAAACCTGCACCTCCCACGTTATTTGTAGCAGCCCCATCATCTACATTACCATACTATGGCTTCCTTGAATACAAGATGTCTACATTCAAAGTCAAGAACTTACACTTGATATATCTATATGCAGCAGTTGGTGCTCGTCTACAATGACCTCAAAGAAAAGATGAATAGCTATAATGAAAATCTCTTTACATCTTCCATGTGCCTTCTACCAAGAAAGATTGTGGCTACATAGTCTCCTTTTTTTACCCTTATCATATGAAAAGACCCAACCAATTATAGAGGGGGAAGTTTCCCTAGCATGGCAGGATGCTCTACAAATGGTGCAAAGCACAAATTAAGACAATGGGAACACAACCAATGAAGCTCATTTTCTTAAAAATTCTAAACAAAGTGATTGAAAACAAACAGCAAGGTTTCGCACATCAAGTGATCACAAATTAAAGTGTTTGAATCTAACATGCTACCATGCAAGCTATAACTTTGTATCTAATCAAAATCTTCCCCTAGTAGCATATGCCTCGTTCAGATAAAACGCTACAGCACATGATAAAGCCTTACAAAAGTAATATCTACTCCTAAATGCCCTGGAGGCTGGTATTCATACAATTCAATAACCTGTTAATTGTAGGTTAAACAAATAAAATGACAAAGAAGAAGAGTAAAGCAAAGCAATCCCTGCTCTGTTATACCCAAAATTGCCAATTTAACTCAACCCGAATCCAAAACTAGGTCAAATCTAACCAGAACAAGGCAGCATTGGCTTGCCACATCAGACTTAAGTCAAAACTTGTGAAACTTGACAATCTATGCAAACATGACAAGGTGTAACCAGGTCCACTCACCCGCATGCCTATGTAAACCAAGAAATCTCCAATATTACCCATTTTTTGCACATCTTGCGGCAAATTTTTAGACCTTCATGTAGCATCAATGGCACAGATTTTGTGTTCATCTTCTAAGCATATTATCTATAGGTTAGGGAATAGAAATTGTACTCATTTTCTAACCAATATTCAAGCATATGGCACAGATTTCCACCAGAGATTTTTCATAATACAATTTTCTATATATTGTGCTCAGTTTCTACGCAAATTTTTGATACCTTGGGCACATATTTTCACCAATATTGTAGATACGTTGTTTATAATGCAATCATGTTCTACCATACACCTATATAGTGCTCATTTTCTGAGTAAACTTTCTGGCACGACTGAACCAGGAAAGAGACAAAGATCAATAAAGTCCATGATGAAAGCAGTCACACTAGAGGAAGTTGAACCTAGAATACTTGTCTGAGTATGGGCATGCACATTATAGCAGTAGCTTTAGATTCCATTAAAGTGTCAAGTCAAGTTGTGCCATGGACACAGTGCACATGGTAGGGGTAACTTTAGAGTCCATTAGTGTGACAAGTTTAGTTGTGCAAATTACTTAGGTGCAAGTGCAACAAGAATTCAAGTGCATATAATGGCATGGCATACTAAAGTGGGGTGGATAGACTACTCAGCTTATGGTTTCAAGTGGAAGTTCAATGATCATACCAGATCATCATACAAATAGACCAGATGTGAAACACTTCGTATTTCCTCAAACTATATTGTTTATACCTAGATTTAAAATTGCAATGGGCTTCATCAGTTCATGGTGTTAGTCATAGTCGGTTGATAGACGGATAGCTATGTTGCAAAGCTTCATAATGTTTGTATCATTATTGTACAAACTTCTTAGTTAAATGAAATTCCAGTACTATGTTTTTGCCCAGATATTTGTGTCAATCATGTGTGCTCCTATATGTAATTATTTCTGATTATCTGATTTAGCTTCATAAATTGTCTTGCCTAATTAGTTCATTGTGCCTGATTACCCTGTGGTAAGCATACCATTTCCATATGTTACAATTTATGTCAAGGTTGGTCTTTGTAATGGCACATGGTGCTTCCTAGTTTTATATTGGATAAGCATCTCACTCTCATAGGGTTCAGAGTTAAGATTTTTCACAGCAATGTCATCCTTCTTGTCCTTGGGTTTTCACATATTCATCCATCATTGATGCGTTTTGCAAGCAAGGTAATGTGGAAGCTGCTATGGCGCTGCAGGGCCAGATGGTGAAGAAGGGTATGGCATTCAATGTTGTGACCTGAGGCTTTGGAATTCTGGGAAGAACTGCAAAGATGTGGTGTTATGCCCAACATTTATAATTACAATTCAGTTATCAATGCCTTTTGTAAGAAAGGTAGGATATCGGTTGCAAGAAACCTCCTTAAAGATGCCTTGGACAAAGTTTTAATTCTAGATGTGATTTTACCTACAGGGCTTTGATTAAGGCACATTCTGAGGCAGGAAATATACAGGAGGCCTATGAACTTCTTGATAACATGATAGGTTGTGGAATTGTGCCAGACGACTCTCTCTATAACATTGTCATTGACAGAGTTTGAAATCAATGGAAATTTGATACTGGTATGAAACTCTACAATGAAATAGAAAGGAAAGGCATGCTCCCATGTATTAGCAGTTACATGTCACTTATCAGAGTACTCTTAAAAAATTGTAGAAAGGAGGAGTTTAATGAGATTCTGAACAACACCTATGTAAAAGAATTGGCTTCTGATGTCAGAACTTGCAATATGCTGACTGATTGTTTATGCATGGAAGATGCAGATTTTGTCATGAATTTGTATGACAAAATGGAGGTGAAAGGTGTTGCACCTAATGCTTCTGCATACAATGTTGTCATTGGTGGACTTTGCAAAGTAGGAAAGGTAGATATGGAATTGAAGATGCATTTGAGAATGCAGAAAATGGGTTTTCTTCCTGTTATTGAAAGCTTCAACACCCTTATGAATGGTCTTTGCAAGAAGGGCAGTTTGGAAGAGGCTAATAATATTTTTAAACTAATGCTAGAGAAAGGTTTAGTTCCTAATGTTCAGATTTATAGTAAGATGATAATTTCAAACTATGAAAGGGGATGCATAAAGGGAGCCTTAAAATTGCATTATGAAATGCAAGATAAGGGGTTATTACCAGCGCTGGAAACTTATCACTCACTTATTTATAGACTTTGCAAAGAAAGGGACACAGATGGAGCTCTAACGATTTACAATGAAATGGAGGCCAAATCTATGTTCCCATCCCTTCATCCCCACACCACCCCATCCTAGAAACTCAATGCAACATAGGTTAAAAGGCAGAAGTAAGAAAGCTACTTCAAAATGGTAGTGTAAGGACTCCACATTACATATAATACATTTTCAGGGTCGTGGGTTGTGCCTTGCAAATATGATATATCTGTTGATGGAATGTCAATTACTTGAAAAGTAAGGGTAGATATTTTTCTTAATCAGAATGAAAATATAATGTTACATATTCTTTACCATCAATGCATGCAATCACTAGTTGTGATTTGACCAAATCCTTTGCATCCATGCCAACTGGCAGCTTGAGAGCCTTGTAATGTGCAATGTGAGGGAACTTTTCAATTACCTGAATAGTAATCAAAAGTTCTAATTAAGCATGTTGAGACATCATGCAATTAATGGTTGTAAACGCACTAAAGACAATACTTCGAACAGAATACAAAACAAGATAATAAATCACAGTGAATAAATAAGTGTAAGGGGGTTCACCTTTGTAGGAATTCTTCCTTGCTACTCTTCTAGTTGAATTACAAAATATTCCCCTGTAAATATGGGAATGGTACTTTATCAGAAAGCTGGCAAAAGAGAATAAAAATAGATCTATACCTGTATCAACAAAGGGCCTTGAGGCTTCCATCCTCCCTTCACCACCTTTAAGATTGGAATATGGACATTGAGGCAATATCAAGAAGTCACGAAACCTTCCCCACATGAGCAATAGATTCTATTGACTCACTATCATCTTAGACGTCAGAGCTTTTTAACTCAATTGTTTAAAAAATGATGCTCTTGGAGAAAGTACAGTATTTTTAAACAACTTACATTCTAGCAATTATGCCATGAGTAAAATTCATATATTGTTGTCATGAAAGGGGGTTTGATTGCAATGTTCCCCTTTTACTAAGGTTTCCTCAAGGGAGGGATCAAGTTGAGTATCCTACACCCCTTCCCAATAAAGGAGCTTCTCCATAAGCTTTTGAGATTGAGTGTTGTGTTATGTAGCTAGCAAATGATCTCTTTGACTAAAATTTCTAGGGAGGCAACTATGATGTCCATCCATGGGGCCTTGATTTTAGACAAGTAGTGCCAAGCACGAAAAAGGGCTGCTAGAGTGTTATAACAATGCAATCAATGCCTCACAATAAGTCTTTTGAGACAAGCCACCAACAAGTGTATTGATAGGTCCACTTAAAAATGGTTAATGAGAGTGGTACCATGGCAATCAGAGCTACACAAGGAATATTTTGAGATAGGTCTCTTGCAAGGGTATTGTCATGACCCAAAACTCTTTAGTCCTATAGGAATACTGCTCCTAGTTGAGAAATATTGCACTAATGGAACCCCCAAATTATTGATAGTTTATTTTAAGTAAGAATCTTGTGGCATGTGTTGCAAAGGCTAGGTTTGCAAAGTCTAAGGACAAGAGTGTCAAGTGTTATAGCTCTCTAATATATGTGCAGGTTTCCACTATAATACTTCACCCAATCCCTTGAGGTACTCATTAAGAAGGCTAGTCTATACCCTTAACCATACTACCCAATTCCCAAGTAATAGAGAGTGATCTCCCCAATGTTAATCTCACTGTACTATAGAAAAATATGCTCGAAAGGTAGGTTGGCCTTGCACATGGTTTAGGAACCAACCAAATGCAGATTTGTTTGTCAAATAACAGATCTTCATGTTATTTAAAGATGTCAAAACACATATCTAGCCTTTAAAAGCTCTAAAATCAAACACATGTTGGCGAAGGAAAGAGCTCTAATATCACTTGTAATGTATGTAAGCAACAAAAATCGCAGAGCACGATCATTCAAAGAAATTAAATGCAGAAAATCAAATATAAGAGAAAAAGGGATTAAACCTACAAAATATATCCCTTATATTAAATATCTCCAAAATAGTGAACCTCCTATATAAGCTTCTTCAAGGGGAAAACCTCCTATGAGAGCTCGAATTACAATGCCCATGAAACCTGTGAATATCCCTACTACAAACAAGGGTTGTGATAGGAAACATTCAATCTTTCTTGATCTTGCTATAGTTAATAGGATAATGTCTGATCCAATGAGGCCAGAGCTATAATGTTTTATCAAGGAGGGCAGAAGCTATAACAAAATGAGTTTACAAATCAAGGTATAGGATAACACTGAAAGCAACTTGAGAATGCAACACATGGAATATATTAACTCAAAGAGGATTCCTCGAAGCATTGTACATTACCTCATCTTGGTACATTATTACGAATTGTTGAAAATAGATTCAATGATCAAGAGACCAATTGAATTAAGATAAACCTTAGAAACCTTATGAATTGTCCGCAATTCTCCTGTCCAACACAAGATAATTAAGAAATTCAGTATTAGATTTACAAAAAGAAAAATACAGGTCGTAGAGGAAGTTGAAATATTGGGACTGGAGTAATGGCATTGGATAATCGTGGAGAAAGTTGAAATATTGGGACTCAAGGGAAATGGCATTGGAAAATCCAAGGCTTAGGTGATAGCATGACAAACCAATACAGATGGATGTGGATGTAAATTTCATTGTTTAAATGCAAATGGCATTGATCACATTCGCAGATCTATTTTTAATTTATTACTATGGTAGCAAAAACGGCCATATAGTGACAATTGAGGTCTATTCCTATGCACCTAAGAGCGGCCATTTAAATTTTTATGAATCACAAGTAAAAAGTTCAGTGCATCCCATTAAATAATACGTTCAGAAATTGGAGTAAATTGAGATATTATAACACCGTTGAGAAAAATTCCTCTAAAGGTTGTTGCACTAGTTATTAAAAAATGTATTTGTGCTTTTGGCTTGCCATTAGGAGGCCATCAAGCTATCTCGCATACTTTAATTACAATTGGATTGATTGCCATATATTAGAACATGCTCTCCAAAATGTAGTTACTTGATGTGCACTATGTTCTCTTGTTCAGTACTCCATACTCAATGACCAGAGATTTACCAAAACAATTAATATCATTGAGCATAACAATCTAGACATTACAACTTGAAGCACCCACTTCAACTGTCATTCATTGAAGAACAGGAAGGCTGTAATGAACCAAATTGTACATTACCAGGAATGTAGGTACACCACGTGCAAAAACATGAAGCAACTGGGATTGTTTAATGGATTGAAACAAGGAAATGTCACATCCACAAATGACTGCCGTTTGTGCAGTGAAGAACTTCCCTGTCTACATGTAATTTGCTTGAGCGTCCACTGCTAGATGTCAGTAGCAATTGGCTTCTATGTAGAAAAACTGAGTTTTACTGTTTGCTGGTTTATATGAACATTTCGTGGTTTTCACTTATAGTTGGTTTGGCATAGGCTGTAAGTTACTTAAGATATTTTCTGAACAATTAAACACATAGTAAAAAAGTTCACTAACAGGCTGAAAAACACATTTGAACAGTGACACCATAAATTTTAACTCAGAGATTTTTGGCCAAAACAAGCCCTGGAAAAACCCCCACGGGGAAAACCAGTCAGAGAGAGAGAGAGAGTTTATTATTTCCTTCAGCAAAAATCAGAACAGAAAATACAGTGAAAATACAACTTATCTCCACCCAAGATTTTATCTCCAAATCTTCAAAATCGTGCCCAGCATTAACAGCAGCCGTACACCCTCGATTTCTGTGCCAAATAAATGCAGACCGTACATCATTAAATGTCATCCGTGCACCTCGATTTTTGTGCTAGACCGTACAACAATTTAAATGCAGCAGTACAATAATTAATGCAGGTCAAATCCTCCTCGATTTTTGTGCAAAAATTAATGCAGCCGTACAGCATTAAATACAGGTCGTACCCTCCTCGATTTATGTGCAAAAATTAATGTAGCTGTACAGCATTAAATACAGGTTGTACCCTCCTTGATTTTTGTGCATAAATACACCTCGATTTCTGTGCCAGCATTCAATGCTCCTGTACTCCTCGATTTCTGTGCCAACTGAAAATCTCTCTCAGCAAGCTGTCTGGAAAATCGTACCCTTCTCTCAGTCTCTTTCTTCTTCCTTCTCCTGAAAATGAAAAAGTGAAGTCTCTTTGCCTCCCTCAACCCTTTTTGTCTAAACCCTAAGTGGGTATCTAATCCAACGGTGGAAAAAGATCCAATCCAATGGATGAGATTCAATGAGAGTAAAAATCACATTTATTTAAATCACTTAAATAAAATTACTCACCCACTTAAATTTATCAAAAAGTGACCTTAAGTTTATAAAGTCTCATTAAGTGGATTTTAATGTGAGGATCACCTTTTTCCCTCTTCTAAGTGACTTAGGCAAAAAGTCACTTAGGGAACAACTACCTAGGTACAAAAACTAACACTCCCTCTTACCGAGGAAGGTGTTTTGCACCACTCCCAACTTATCTCTGAAGGAAACAAACTTTCCCCTCCCCAAAGACTTCGTCAAAATGTCTGCTACCTGCTCATTAGTGGATATATACTGAAGCTCAACTGCCCCTCTTTGAATGTAGTCATGGATGAAATGGTATCTGATCTCAATGTGCTTCGACCTGTCATGGAACACTTGATTCTCAGAGAGCTGAATGCAACTCTGATTGTCACAGTAGATCACTGTAGACCTAAGCTGCTGATCAAATAAATCTACCAATAGCTTGCGAAGCCATAGTGCTTCACAAGTAGCCTGACTGGTTGCCATATACTCAGCCTCAGCAGAACTCAATGCAACGGACTTATGTTTCTGACTGAACCACGACACTGCTGCCGAGCCCAAACTGAAACAACAACCAAAAGTGCTCTTCTGATCCCTCACACAACCTGCCCAGTCTGAATCTGTGAACCCAACCAAGCTGACTCCACCCGAACCCTTGTAGTCCAGACCATAATCCACTGTCCCTGCAAGATATCTCAGTATGTGCTTTGCGGCCGTCCAATGCACACTCCTAGGCTCAACCATGAACTGACTAAGAGTGTTCACCGCAAAACACAAGTCTAGCCTGGTATTGACCAGATACATCAATGACCCAATGAGCTGACGATATAAAGTGGGATCCACCAACTTACCCCTGGAAGAATGAAGTTGCTTCCAGTTGGTGATCATAGGCATACACATCGTCCTGCAGTCCTCCATCCAAAATCTCCTCAGAATATCAACTACATACTTCCCGTGTCTAAGGAAAATATGTCCAGACTCCTGCCAAAGCTCCATCCCCAAATAGTAATGCATCAGTCCAATGTCAGTCATCTCGTACTCCGATGCTAGATCTCTCTTACAATGTGCAATGAGATGCTCAGCACCTGTGATAAATATATCATCAACATATAGCAGAAGAATGAGCGGATCTCCCCCAACCACAATGAAGTAAAGGTTGGGATCAACCTCACTCTTCTGAAATCCCATTGATGTCAAGTACGTATCAATCCTAGAGTACCAAGCTCTAGGAGCTTGCTTCAGTCCGTACAAGGATTTCTTCAGCCTGCACACATGAGAATCTCTCCTATCGATCTCAAATCCCTGTGGCTGCTCTAGATATACCTCCTCCTGCAGAAGACCATTGAGAAATGTAGTCTTCACATCCATATGGTGGATCTTCCAACCCATCTCTGCTGCTATAGATATCACTGCCCTGATAGAAGAATACCGAAAAACAGGAGCAAATGTCTCATCATAGTCAACTCCCTCAACCTGTGAGAACCCCCGCGCCACAAACCGAGCCTTGTACTTCTCCACACTGCCATCCGCAACATGCTTTATCTTGTAAAGCCATCTGGAAGTCATAACTGACTTCCCCTCAGGTCTCGGCACTATCTCCCAAGCATCATTCTTCATGATGGAATGGTACTCTTCCATCATGGCATCTCTCGATACCAGATGCTGGAAAGCCTCCTCAAATGTCGACAGCTCATAGTCACGAAGGAATGCAACAAGAGCCATATCATCCCTATCCGGCACCACACCAAGCCTTTCTAGCTCCACTACTGTCCCGATCCTCTCCTGGGGCCTACCAAATGCCTCTGCTTCCTTCAAGGTTTCCTGAAGCCACTTGGGATTCCTCTTCCTTGATGAATTCCCCTCCTGAACTAGTCTTGGGCTCTCCTTATCTGAGGAAGTCCTAGTACCAGAAGGTCCAACACCCCGAGGACCAGTAACTGATGAACCTGTGCCTGACGATCCTGTAATCTGAGGACTCAAACCTGAACCTGTCCCAGAAACTGTCCCTGAAGTGCCAGCCACCTGAATCACTGAACCTGTAGACACTGTGCCTGTACCCTGTGATCCAGTCCCTCCAGAAACCTGTGGACCTATAAGCTGCATTGAAGAAGCCTGTACCAACTGAGGTGTGGGAGCTGGTGTCTCCCCCTGCTCTAACTCCCTAGACTTCCTGAAGGCTCTCTCCTCATCAAACTTTACCTCCCGACGGACAACAAATTTCCATGAGCTAGGTAAGTAAAGCCGATAGGCCTTCAAAGTCTCATCATATCCCACAAATATACCTCTCTCTACGGTGGGATCAAACTTTGTCCTCTTCTCAAAAGGGACATGAGAGTAAGTCAATGAGCCAAAAATGCGAAAGTGGATCACCTCAGGCTTCTTTCATGAATACATCTCCTTAGGAATCTTGCTCCCCGCTGCCCTGTGAGGACTCCTGTTCTGCAGATAAACTGCAGTGCTACATGCCTCAGCCCAAAGAAAGAAAGGTAACTCCTGATCATGAAGCATCGCTCTGGCTGCCCCCACAATCGACCTGTTCTTTCTCTCTGCTACTCCATTATGCTCAAGAGTGTAAGGAACTATTAGCTGTCTCTGAATTCCCTCCTGTCTGCAGAATGCATCAAACTCCTTGGAGGTATACTCACCCCCATTGTCCGATCTCAACATCCGGATCTTCCTCCCTGTCTGCTTCTCCACAAGGGATTTGAACCCTTGGAAGACTCTCAACACAAGCTCGGACTTCCTGCTCCTCAAGAAGTAGATCCAGGTCTTCCTGGAGTAGTCATCAATGAAGCTAATGTAGTACTCAAAGCCTGTCAAAGACCATGATGAAATGGGACCGCATATGTCAGTATGGATAAGATCAAGCACCCCAGCAGCTCTCGTGTCACTACTCAGAAAAACAGTCTTGGTGTACTTTCCCAAAGCACACCCCCTGCACACATCACTCTACTCGGTGTTGAACTATGGTAAACCTGTAACCATGCTCCTCAACAATCTAAGAGCTGGGTGATGTAGGTGGACCATCCTCCGATGCCAGAGCTCACATAGTTCACTGTTGTTTCTATGTGCTAAAGCACACTGTGGCTGAAACAAGAGCTTCTACAGCTTTCCACACCTGACTCCAATGTCCATGGCACTGGACATACTTGTAGCCCTGGGATACACCTGCACTCTCCCATCTGAAAAGCACACCCCAAGACCCATGTCCTCAATGGTGGAAACTGATACAAGGTTTTTCTTTAGCCCAGGGACATACAACACATCCCTCAGAGTCATGGGACTCATCGACTCCCTCTGAAATGTGATGGTCCCCCGACCAACAGCTCTAACAACGGTGTTGTCTCCAAGTACAACCTCCACATCTCTACCTGTATCAGATAACTCCGAGAACACCTCTCGAGCTCCAATCATGTGGCTCAAGGCTCCGCTGTCAATGTAACAAGTAGTAGAGGTGGATGGACCCCCCTAATGACCTGCCAACAAAGAATGCTCACTATCCATATGATCCATATCTGTGCTGGTGGCTAAAGAGACTCTCTCTCTCTCTCTCTCCATCTGTCTAGCATAAAGGGAAAAATCCCTCTGAAATGCATCACTAAACTCATCAACCTCTGCTCAGGCTGCAGTCTGCTGTCCCTGTCCCTTCTTCTTCTTCTTGCTTGGACACTGTGAGGCATAGTGCCCAAATGTCTGACAAGCATAACACTTGATTTTACTCAAGTCTTTCTTCTTCCCACTCTACTGCTGCTGCTAGTGCTGCTTGGCCCCACCCTTCTTGGGACCCTTCTTCTTCTTGCCCTTGGCTGCCAAAGCCACATCCTCGTCATAAACCCCACTGTGAGATGTGCTACCCTGTACGAGACCTCTCCTAGTCTCCTCCTGCACAAAGTCATCCCAAAGTCTCTCCCAGGTAGGTAGGTTCTTTCTGCCCACTATAGCTTGCACAAAAGCACCCTAGGACTTTGAATCCCCATTCATTGCGATGAAAACAAGCTCTGTAGGGGAAACCTTTTCCCCAACCGCTACAAGTTCATCCCGAACTACAGAAATCCTGGTAAGGTATGCTGTGACTCCCTCACCCCCATTCATCTTTATACTCTTGAGTTTTTCTCTGAGAACCATTTTCATGTTCTCATTAGAACTCTCATACAAACTAGTCAAGGCTGTCCACATCTCGTGTGCCCTATCCTTGCGTGAAATGTGAGGGATAATGTGGTCTTTAACCGCATCAAGAATGATCCTTCTAGATTTACAGTCTTTCTTATTGAAAGCTGATAGGGCTGCTGCATCTGTTGATGCAGGAATGGTAATCAGATTTGTTGTAGTGTTCCTCACTATATCCGGCCATAACTCATTCTCCTCCAGTAACAGTAAAATTCTGGCCTTCCACGGCACAAAATTTCCTGTCCCATCCAGCATATCCTCCAATCTGAGAACTGTAGCCATCTCTACACCAACCCAACAAAGTGTTTTTCACTGACAGAAGATAAAATAATAAAATTTCTGAGTTCTGAAATTTTCTGTGTGTCTGCAAACTATCACTGTTTTCTTCCCCCAAGCTCTGATACCATGTACAAAAACTGAGTTTTACTGTTTGCTGGTTTATATGAACATTTCGTGGTTTTCACTTACAGCCGGTTTGGCATAGGCTATAAGTTACTTAAGAAATTTTCTGAACAATTAAACACACAGTAAAAAAACTTCACTAACAGGCTGAAAAACACATTTGAACAGTCACACCATAAATTTTAACTCAGAGATTTTTGGCCAAAATAACCCCTAGAAAAACCCCCACGGGGAAAACCAGTCAGAGAGAGAGAGAGTTTATTATTTCCTTCAGCAAAAATTAGAACAGAAAATACAGTGAAAATACAACTTATCTTCACCGAAGATTTTATCTCAAAATCTTGAAAATCGTGCCCAGCATTAACAACAGCCGTACACCCTCAATTTCTATGCCAAATAAATGCAGACCGTACAGCATTAAATGTCAGTCGTACACCTCGATTTTTGTGCCAGACCGTACAACAATTTAAATGCAGTCGTACAAGAATTAATGCAGGTCAAATCCTCCTCGATTTCTGTGCAAAAATTAGTTCAGTCGTATAGCATTAAATACAGGCCGTACCCTCCTCGATTTCTGTGCAAAAATTAATGCAGTCGTATAGCATTAAATACAGGCCATACCCTCCTCAATTTTTGTGCATAAATACACCTCTGTTTCTGTGCCAGCATTCAATGCTCCTGTACTCCTCGATTTCTGTGCCAACTGAAAATCTTTCTCAGCAAGCTGTCTTGAAAATCACGCCCTTCTCTCAGTCTCTTTCTTCTTCCTTCTCCTGAAAATGAAAAAGTGAAGTCTCTTTGCCTCCCTCAACCCTTTTTGTCTAAACCCTAAGTGGGTATCTAATCCAACGGTGGAAAAAGATCCAATCCAATGGATGAGATTCAATGAGAGTAAAAATCACATTTATTTAAATCACTTAAATAAAATTACTCGCCCACTTAAATTTATCAAAAAGTGACTTTAAGTTTATAAAGTCCCATTAAGTGGCTTTTAATGTGAGGGTCACCTTTTTCCCTCTTCTAAGTGACTTAGGCAAAAAGTCACTTGGGGAACAACTTCCTAGGTACAAAAACTAACATTCTAAAATCCTTAAATAGCAAAGAAAGATAGTATCGAAGTGATTTTTTCCTGGAACAACTTTGAAGAATAAAAGGGAACAGAAAATCAAGCAGCAGGAGGAAAAATCCAAAGGAGAGAAGATCGATGGGGCAATCGAACAAATATTTCTCATTAAAGAATGTACTTTTCTTGGAAAAATATCAATGTCCTCTGAAGATGGAACTCTAGAAATCAGATATGTTGAGAAAAAAGGAAACACCAAAGTCTATAAAGGATTTGCCTATGCCACAACAAGATTTTGCATCCAAGAATGCTGGCTTGGTCTTTTCATCTATGCCCCTTTGCTCACTAAAACAACTTCAATAACAAAGTCAGCACCAAAATCTCGATTCCTTACTCTAGACTCAAGCTCTCATAACTTACTAAAACAACTTCAATAACAAAGTCAGTACCAAAATCTCGATTCCTTCCTCTAGAATCAAGCTCTCATATAAATCATTTTAGTAAGTGCCCAAATCAAACATTTGTTATTAAGACTCGTTGAATTTATGGAATACTTCAGAGATTATGAAAAAGACAAACTTACTTTAAGAAAACTTCAAGAAACAATTCTTAGGTACTGACAATTATAAACCTGAACTATGGATGTGAAATATACATAACTGTCATACTTGGTTGGCCTTGTAAATCAATTTTATGGAAGAGACTAAAATCAAGGTTTTCGAAAGAGAATGAAATCAAATATCAGTCCAATTAAAAATATACTGCATGTGCATGCCCACAAATACAGCACTTCTTTGTGGACAAAAGATTTACCTCTTCACACAATGAAAGAAATGATAACAATACTTGTTTAGTTCACGATGCAAGCAGGCATTCATCTCCTTTAAGCTCTTTACACTATTCCCAGTTACTACATATGGAGCATTTGGCTTGCCACTTGCCTGGGAAGATTCTGCTGTGGTCTTGAGACGAGCAAGTTCCTGCTCTAGTCTTTCGATATCATCCTTATGTCATTGAAAATTCATTTTTGTTTTCCTATGCAATGCCTCCTCCCTTCGTCTTGCAGAAGCTTCAGCTGCATCCTTTGCTCTTCTTTCTTCCTCTACTTGTGCAATTGCCACTTCTTTATCTTTCTCTTCCTGCTTCCATTTTTCCTGTACATCACTCATTAAGCCACAAGTTACGTTCTATTCATACCAGTATATGCAACATGTGTGCCACTATTGTCAAATCGGCCGTGCTCAACAAGAAGAAAACACTAAACAGTTCAATGTGATATAATGCACTATTAATTTCACTGCAAATTTTTCAAATTCTTTAACAGAGTTTGGTGATATGATGGACACACGAAACAGAGTTTTCAACATTCTCACACCAAGCTCTGGATGTGTTAAACCAAAAGATGAAAACATATTCAAGATGTTGGAATGGTCAACAAAAAGCTTCAGATTTGAAACATTTAGATGTGCTCTCACCTCCATTTCTTTCTGCAAATCCCGTATGAGAGACAATTCTTATTGTAGTTGAGCAATCTTCTACTTTTCTTCACAAATTTCATCCTGGAGCCTAGACTCCTATTTCTCCAAATCCTGAACCCTATTTAGACACTTTTTCTCCCTCTTTGCAATCTCTTGACATGTTGCAACAGATTCTGCTGCACTCAACTTGGATGCTTCCATCTCTTCCCTCACCTCTGCATTCTCAGTTTCAAGCCTTCTTACAGCTGAATTGGCTCGATCAACATCTCCACTTGCTTTCCGTAAATCATTCTCCATTTCAGAAATCCTTTTCATTGTGTTGTCTTCCCGAGCTTGTTTATCCTTTTTCAAGCGCAAAGTCTCATCTCTCTCCATCCTCAATGTTTTCAACTCAGCGAAATCTTTGCTCAATTTTCTAGTTGCTTGCATAGATTTCTGATGAGCCCATTCAATCCGCTCTTTAAGTTGCATTTCTAAATCTCTTATTTGATGCATAAGTTTCATCATCATTTAATTCCGTTGATCAATGCCATCAGACTTCTCTGTAATACCCATGTGCTCCAAACTTCCTAGAATGGCTCCTACAATATCCTGACAATTTCCAGTCTCTCCTCTATATTGATTTTGTCCTACGTCCATGGTAGAAGCTATCCCCAAAGACAGTTCTGTACCTGCAGTGCCTGCACTAGTTGCATGAGCTGCATTTTCGGTGTGAATAAGGTCTCCTGTTAAAACCCGATTATTCTCAAAGAAATTCCCTGATCCAGTTTGTATGTTTTGCACTCCACTTTTTGGAACCAAACATTCACTGTTGTTGTCAGCTGATCGCGAACATGAATCTGATTTGGATTTCCGATCAGACAGAAACCAGGCAGAGAACAATGTAGTTGCATTCTTCTTCAACAGAGCTCGTTTCATAGAAGGAGAGAGACCAGAACTTGGGTTAAAGTGAGTCGTGGTGGTGGAAGGTGCATGTGATGTCCCAGCATCAAAAGTGAAACCTTTCTGAGCTGAAGATGATGTATCAACAACAGCTGTACCATCTTGTGCCAAATTCAGACCAGAGGCTTTCTTTGATTCAGCACACATCCTACAAGGCTCTGAAGTTGCAGTTACAGGCACAAAACTGGAAGATGAACAAGACGGTCTCATTGGTGATGGCATAGAAATCACTGTTGAAGGAGATGATCCATTCCCATTGGGTTTACTCATCGTTTTTTCATCGCCAGGTGGTAATACAGGTATTTCTAATGTGCTTGCTAGACCAACATTAAGATCACTCATAAGGAGGCACCACATAGCATCCCCTTTGCTCAATTGTGGTCGCACCTGGCAAAGCAAGCACACCAGTCCTATCAACAAATATTGTTCTAGATATTTTAGCTCTCCAAAGGCAATATCAGATTCATCAAAGCAGTCACTCCAACCGCTATTCAAATAGGCCAATGAATTGTTAACAATGTTGGAAAGCACATCACTACTCCCATAGCAGTGACCATTTCGCAGCATACCCTTGAGAGCTTCCTCTGCAGTGTACCCGAGAGTTGTGATTTTACATACTGCTTCCTTGTAGACATACTCGAGATTCTTTAATAAAAGGTCCTCTAATTGATCTTCTGTGCAATAACCCCAATCCACCTCTTCAGGTTGTTCCTCGAAATACTTCTCCCTTTCTTTTGGTTTTTCTCCAGCAAACCCACCACCACCCTCTAGCGATCTTATAGGTTTAGAAGCAACAGAAGAAGGTTCTACAACTACACCATTTCTTCTATCATCGTATAGGTTCTCTTCAATTTTAACAGGCATAGCAGGAGGAATTGAACGAAGCCTTATAGATTTGTCTCTTGTTGTGCAACCCATTTTACACTGCGCAAAAATGTTTGCTGGTATGTGGTCTGTCTTCTAAACGAATCGAGGGAGAAAAAAAAAGAATCGAACCCCAATTCAACACTTGTACAATAAAACCTCTTTGCAATCTTTTCTGCTCAGTCAGAAATCCTAATATCTCAACAATAAATACTTAACCGCATAGTTTGATTCACAACTGCAGTCTTCAATATTCAATCAAACCATCAAAACCTGGCCAATGCAGAGGATACCCACAATAATCTATTAAAAAATCGGCAACGTTATCTACCTCATTACCAGTATGATTATGATTCAATTGAAAACGATCCCAAAACATTGGCAGATTGAAAAAAGAATGAAAAAATATCATTAGGAAAAGCAAGAAGATTATAGGCAGATTCAGCCATAGACTTACACAAGAAAGATAACAAAAAACTAGATTATATTCAGCAATACAATTCAATTAAAAATCATATTCATGTATCCCAAAACTACCTGTAAATCAAATCATTTTCCTGTATATTTCTCTTGCGTTTTTGTTCCACCGATTCTTCTTCTTCGAAACTCTCATTTTCTTCGCTCTCATTGTCATCGAAACCAACCACATTCTTCACATTTTTACCCCAATCTTCATTAGAGTCGTCCTCCCTTGAACTTTCATCCTCAATATTGCTCAGACGACCGGTCAACAAAACTAACAGAGAACCGATTGTTTGAAAGGACGTTCAATAAACCGATTGAGGAAGATTCATAATGCCATTGAAGCAGAATTTTGAGGGAGATCCCGGCGAGGGTTTTCGAGATTGTGACTAGAGGCGTAGCAACCTGATGACAAAACCCTGATATTACTGGGGCTAACTTCTTGTGGATGAATTTTGGCGGGAAGCACTATTGGTCGATAAAAGATTAATTTTATTATTTTCATAGAGAATGGTGTATTTGTATGGAGAAAAAAGTAATAAAATAATTATCTAAATTGATAATATAATATTGAGGGTTCATGATATATATTCTTCTTTGGATGTAAGGTATCTCGTAAGAGAAGTTATGATAAGCTTTGTCATGTTTGAAAAAACACATAATAATACAAAACTAGTAAATGTTTTTTATTGTTTCAAAAATAATTCAATAAATAGTGTGACCTTCTACTTGTCTTAACTAATTTATTGATACCTTATCTATTGTTAATGAATTTAATTGTACTATATATACTATATTTCAAATGGTATGTGAAGTTCTTTACAAACTATCCTACTAACCAAACATATATGTAAACCATGTATTAACATTGGAATTTGAGGAGGAGTTTTCTCATGAGAGGTCTTTCCACCAAACTTGGAGGTATGGGCCTCCTTTGTTGATTAGATCATGATGTTCCCCTTGTTATACTATTACCTCCTCCATTTATCTCCACAACTTTGGCCCATAGAATCCGTTGGAATGTAAAGGAGGAGAGTTCAAATGTGTCACTTCCCAGCTTGCCAGTTTCCTTTATGCTTCCAACTACTCCACTGTCTCCGGTAGCCCTTTGAACTTCTCTTCCACTTCTTCAAGCCTAATGTTGTTATCTTTTTCTATAATGGGTGTCCTCTAATGTCTTGATTTCAAGCTTTCCAATTGAGATTCCACTTCCTCCATTCGCTAGTTCCATGAGTATTTTTAGGCTAAAATTTTATCATTCCAATATCAATTAAATTCAAAAACAATAAATTGAAAAAAAAATGGGATGGACATAGATTGAAACATACTTTGTGCCATTGAAGCCTTAAACACGGTCACCTCAAGTTGGAGTGAAATGTAATCTTATAAGGATGCCTATCATATGGTAATGAAAGGGGAATATTGTTCTACATTAGCACCCACCACTTCAAGTTGGTGCCAAAACCAAAATTGTTAAACTACACTAATGTGGTGTCGTGAATGAAAGTTTTATTTTTTTTTACTTGTTTTGTTTTTTAAATTTTGTTTTATTATTATTATTATTATAATAAATATATAAGTTAATTTTTTTTCTTATATATATTATTAGTATATAGTAAAAAAAATACTTAGTAACATTTTCTTTTTAAGTTTATAATACAAATAGTTTAATAATTCATATTATTTATATATAAAATATTTTTTAAAAAATGTATAATATTATAGGTATATTTGTATAGTTATTATCAAACATATAAGCCATAGCTCACCGTTAGGACATTGTCATAGATAATTTGGTGTCAACAATGGAGTTGTGACATATGAGGAGGTTTACAAATTACTAGGTTCTAGGGGTCTTTGAATCCATGTGCACTCTTAGAATTTAGTAAAATGTAGAAATTCATTGTCAAAATTGTAACTTTCCATTGCCGAAGATCCACAACTAAAAATGACCAAATAAATGACCAATTGTTATGTGGTCATTTTTAGTCTAGATATCTCGTGACCAAATTTGGTCTTTTATCTTGGTCTTTTTCAGTTTATTTTTATCCCGTGACCAAAAGTGGTCATTTATCTTGGTCTTTTTTAGTTAGCCCAATTAAATTTATCAATTTTGGTCATTTATCCCTTGAAAAAAATTGTGGTGACCAAAATTTTTGGTCTCCTGGTCACTAATCTCTCATTTTGCACTAGTGAATCATATAGAGATATGTATTCCCGGGATTAAGAATTGTGTTAGGATATAACATGTTGAGCATATAAGTTGATTGCCTTTCTTTTATTGGAAAATAACAAAATTCATGAAGTATAGATGCATGATTGTTTGATTATGATATCCTTTAATAAAATTAGATTTAAAGATTTTTCAATATATTCCTGGGATTAGAAATGATGTTATTGTATAACATGATTAAAAGCATATGTTACAAGCCTTCTATTTATTCGTAAATAGTAAAATTCATGTTATGTTTAAATTAATAAGAGTATAGGGTTGCATGATTTTTCATGACAAGTGAATATAAAACATGCATGATTGTTCATGAGATATGAATATAAAGCATGTATGATTGTTTCATGAGATATGAATATGGGGTTGCATAATTTATTTATGAAATATGAATGGGGTTATGTTGAAACATTTATTTAATATGTATATATAACTATACATGAACCATTGCTAGTATATTTGAGGATTCATGTGATTTAAATTCATGGGATGTGGTTACACTGAAACATTGGTTGAAATGTTTTGCATGTATGTATGTGTTATTTGTCATTGTATTAAAATGACTGGATTATGCAAAGTTTCCAATAGCTTGAATAAATTTGTCTTGTAGGGAAAACCATATGCCCTTATTTTCAAGAAAAGAATGACATGAATATAAAGTCATTCTAATGGTTGATCTAGAAAAAAGAATAGATTGGGAGGTTCCTATGATTCTTAGGAAGAAGTCATAATAGAAGCCCTAATACTATTATGAGAGATGTAAAGACTCTCAAAGGTAATTTATTTATCCTAGTTATGTTCATATATATGTTAGACATACAAGAGTATGCGTATTCATGATGGAGGATGTTATAGCGGATTTCACCACTCCAGGTGAATCACACTTTGTATGGCCTTCCCCTGTCCCGCTGCAGACTCTTTAGACTCCATGGACCACCTTTTATCCTTTGATGTTACCTTGATCATCCCCAAAACTATATAAAAAATTATATACACGGCTTTTAACCCGATAACCGTGTACATACGGGGATATGTCCCCGATAACCGCGTACATCAGGATGTGTGCATAATCCAAATCCTTTTTGGAGTTTTCCTTGACTTGGATCCGACTCATTCGACTCCTTGCCTTCCATATGCCTTGAGATCGCTCAGATTCGACCCTTCAGTATCCCTTGTGAAGCTATATAAGGTACCCCTTGGTACATTGAAGGCATATAGAGAGAATTGAAGCAAAGAAACTATAGTCCATTGTTGCTAGGATTTATACTTGAGTCTGCATCCCTTTGTCACTTGGAGCACAGTTGTGTTCTTCCCAAGCTTGCCTTGTACTAGTGAGATTGCTATCGAGAGATGGAGGATTGAGGTGGTGGAGGCCCAAGTGAGAGATTCAGTTTCTCCGGTTCGCAGACGTTCTGTTGGAGGTTGTATCTATCTTGTAATCTCTGATTTATATTATTAGAAACATCTTTTCCTGTCCAATGATGTGTATTTGATTGAATGTTGTATCCATTGGAATATGTCAAATGCTTTTACATTATTGATGATATATATATGCTAGAATAGATCTAACACCATGATATATAGTATGCTTGTATTGTTTACTTGTTGTTGAGGAAATATTATATCAATTCAAGCTGAAGATTGGAAAGCTCAACGGGGATATACTTCAACTGTCCGGAATAAGATACGAGGTCTAATCCTTTAGTGTTAGACATTTTATTTCTATTGCATATTGGGAAATATGGCTTTCTGGAGTCAAGTCTGTCTATTGTGGTACCCCAAGCCATAGGAATTTCTCTCCGTAACAGAATTGGCAACTCCGCTGGGGAGTTCCTAGTAGTTGTACTTTGGGGGTGATGTTCTTGGAATTCAATGTATTTGAATTGCTCTTTCTCTCTTGTTTCTGTGTCGGGTTTGGGGGCATGTATGCCTGGTAGAGTCTGATTGGAGTGAATTTTGTATCATCCTGCCTGTTTACCTTTTTTTATGCACCCTTTTTCTTCCTGTACGTGGGTTTTGGATTTACAGTCGCATATACCCGTGGTTTCCTCTGGGATTGCCGCGTATACACGCGGGTTTACTGCGAACAGTCGCGTATACCCTGGATTTTTCCTTTTTGTGGAAGATAGTTGGTTGCTGGGTGAATGCTGTTAGTTGCAGAGTCTCCTTTGGCACTTCCTGAGTCTGTTTTGACCTCTGTTTCTGACCAGAAACGGTTTTTTTAGCCTAATTTTTTTTTTTAGGAAAGTTCTTGTCATGGCATTTTTTATTTTTTGTTTGAGATTAGTGCATTAGAATTCTTTTACCTTGGTTCTTTGCTTGGATGTTGTTTATGTGTGCTTGCAGAGTCTGGGGTTGGTAGAATCATTCTTTTGCTTTTTGCATCTCTTATATTTTCAAAAAATCCAAAAATATTTTCTTTTCATTATGCATTGCATTGTACTTGCACTAGATCTAGATTTGCTTTGGAGTACTAGTTAGGAATTCATATAGGAAAAGTTGCATTCAGCATTTGAATAAATATTGTGCATTTCACGTAGTACGCATACCCTGTTTACATGGACACAATGCATGTGCATTGATTGTTACGGTGTGCATTTTTACTTCATGTTGCATCATAACACCACTACTTGCATGACCATATCCTATTTTTGAGTAATAAAGCCAAATAAAATCAACGCCAATTAAAATGAATTACACTCTTTTGTTTTCTAGGGTGCACCAACAAGCTTAGGTTTTAGTATCTTGGAATAGTTCATTGTAAGTTAATTCTCCAAGATCACTAAACAATAACATTTAGGTGTCTCTCTAGGGAGTGTGTGAAATCCTTGGTATAACCATCGTTCTCAGGATCCTCCTCTCAAATGGGAGTTAAGCACGAGGCAGTGTGATCGATTATCGATTGGGATGACCCCTAGTCATAACTGAGTAGCACCGACGATATTTCCAGGATTGTATTCGTATCTGGGGACTCTTTCAGGAGTTTCGGGCTTTGCTACCTTTCCCATATGGTCAATCCCACCTGCGACTGTCCACCTGAGCTTTGATTATATTGAGGTGACCTTAGTGACCTTACCTAGGATATCAAGGGGGTACTTGTAGAGGTTATTCTGCATGTGTCCCGACTAGGTTGGGGTCGGACAGCACAGTCTCTTTATGCGTTGAAGCTGAGGGTTACAATAATTGGTTACGTACCTCCACTTGTGGTGTATAGGGCATCTTAGGCCTCTCCTAGGTGAGACATACTTGCCACATTCGGGAGCTCACTTATCCAGCCCTTGTTTTCTTGCATTTGGCTTTAGATTTTATTAGTGATTGCTCTGTGCATGGTAGTTGGCCTAGGGTCTATGTAAATAGAGAGTCTTTTCTATTTTTTGAGTCATTTTGGATTCGAGTGCGGTTCCATGTCGTTCTCATCGGTTAGCAGGGCTTCCAACTTCTACTTCTCCTCCTCCTTTGGGAGAGAGACCTAGACAATCTAGGCAGACTATGTCACACACTGATTCACACACCATGGAGGATCATTTAGAGACTATTCCTGAGCCACCTCCTCCAATTTGTGTTGACGATGGGAATTTACTCCTACTTACGATCCTTCACCTGACCTAGCTGAGTTCGGTCCCGTGATTTCCTAGATAGGATCTTTGCAAGATAGACGTACTCACCTTAGGGTTGATTCCCCGTTGACACATTACCAGTATGGAATGCCGGAAGATGCCGAGACTCACTTTGAACCTGCCAGTACTAGCTACGGTAGTTATGCTATGACTGGTTTTCCTATGCATGATTTGGCATTTCATGTCGAATCCGATTCTGAGCCTAGCACTATGCTTGGGGGAAATCCCATGCCTTACCTTGCGGAGAGGTTTGGCAGTACTAGTCACATTACTCCTTCCATCCCAGTGGTGGAAGCTATATCACATCTCCCTCCTAGGCCTAGGGTTAGCGATCTAATTAGGATACCTGGTCCCAGACGAGTGACGATAGGTACTAGTACATATCTTCTTACTAAGATTCCTTCGTCCTCAGTTCCAAGTTCTTCAAATGTACATCCTCCACTTTATCCACGTGGTCCTTCAAGCCAATGTATGGCTACGATTCAGGTCCGTACTGCGGTCACTAAGACGATTGTGTCTCAAGTTCATATACCACCCGCTGCTTCGAGAGGCTATATTCACCCGTCTAGTGGTCAGCTTGTCACGTCCGGGGCATATATAGCTACTTCTGGTATGTATGTTCCCCCTTCCATAGCTTATCTTCCTACCTACGGAGTGTCCCATGGGACATCGCATGCGATGACCTATGGACCTTATTACGGGATGCAGTATGGATAGGTTTCTTCACCTTACAGAGGCGGGTATCAACAACCTGCTTATTCTCCTAACTATGGCTTCATAGCTCCCACTAGTCAAGGACCACCTTACTATGGTACTTCCACGCCACCCTATACGGGTCAGACAGGAGGAGGACACTATGGCCAAGGCCATGGTGGTGCTCAAACCTATGTGAACTAGGGAGCGGTCCATCGACCTCATCATCCTAGGCTCCCTTTCCTCGCAACGCTTAACCTTCCTGAATTATCGAGACTTACAAACGATCCCGTGGCTCATGACCCAGCTTGGCCGGCTGTCCCTACCAAGCTTCCTTCGGATATACCTAAGTTCGAAGGAAAACCGGGAGAGGATCCGAGCGAACACTTTACCACGTTTCACCTTTGGTGCTCTTCGAATTCATTACATCAATACTCAGTTCGATTGCAACTAATTCAACGCACCCTCACAGGGCCTGCTGCGAAATGGTATATAAAGTTACCAAAGGGAGCCTTTACCTTGTTCGACGATCTTGCGATGACTTTTCTTAATCACTTTCAGCTACCAGTACGTTATGATGTTGGTACTAAACTCTTGTCGACATTTCGGCAAGATAAAGCCACCCATATTTCTAATCATATTCAGGAGTGGCGTAGACGAAAGAGATTAATTAAAGCCTTTATACTGCCGGAGTTCCTTCTCGAGTGGTTCCTCAAGTCTTTATTTCCATATATCGTGAAGGATGTTCCCACATCTGGAGTGCAGAATGAGGAACAAGCGATCTTTAGGGCGCGGGAACTGGACTTGATCTATGCTCAGTCCGGTTTGTTGTATGAGATTATTCCCAACGCTCCTCATTCTAGTTTCGATCCCAAGGTCAAACCTAGACCACATGTCGATGGCATTGTGGGATGTGCAAGTGCAAAACCTGCAGATTCGGTTGCAAAACAAGTTAGTCAATTGTCGCTCAACCAATCTGCTTCGGAACAAGCTACGGCTTCGTCTCAACCCACCCAAATGGTGAGTGTACTTTCTGTGCAATCGTCGGACCAGAAGGGTAACCAGCAGCCCAGACAGAATAGGAAAAACGACAAGAATAATAATCGAAAGGGTGGGAATAAGAATGAGAATGCTTCCAATAATGACAAGAACGGTCAGAATGCTGGGGGGGACAAGCAAGCGAAACGTAAAGTTAAATTCCCTTGCAAGCTATGTAAGGATGATCATCTTACTTACTTGTGCCCTCGAATTGATGAAGCTTTGAGACTCTTAGCACAAGGCCCAGCTGTGCTAACGAACCCTTTACCACATAACTAGAATATGAACTCGAAGTCCCAGGAGAAATCTAGTACGAATGATCCACCTGAGACTAGTGCTCGTGGGTGCATTAACATTGTCCGTGCTTCTAAGGTTGTGACTCGTGCGAAAGATTATGGATCGTCACAACCCAGCCCAGGCAAAGAACCTGATCCACCAGGAACCCCTTTGCGCATTGAGAAACCTGCGGATAAACCTGAAGCTGCACCTCGCATTCCTAAGGGGGTACTTAAGCGCTCTGGGCATAATCCAAATGCTCGAGCCGCCCATAATTATTCAGTTGTTGAGGACTTGGGCCATACTCCTTGTGTGATGTCTGCATTGGAAGTGCTTCAGAGTTGTCCTTCGCAAAGGAAGGCTTTTCTTTTTGCTCTTGGTGTGAACGGTGATGATTCTTCCTCAGTGATCAAATTTGAAACCACAGGACATCATCCTCGCTTGCCCTACTATGTTTCACTTTTGGTACACGTAGAATGTCTTAATATGATCGTCAAGCGCACTGTGATTGACGAGGGCGCTACTACCTCTGTGATGTCTTTGTCATGTTGGAAGGGTCTTGGTTCTCCTGAGCTGTTGAAATCAGCGACAATGTTAACTGCTTTTGATGGGAGATATTTTAGGCCGCACGGCATCCTTCCCTCTCTTAAGGTCTGTTTGGGGGGGAAGACTGTTGCGATAGAGGTTGAGGTGGTTGATGCACCCCTCGACTACAATCTCGTGCTGGGTCGAAATTGGATGTATAGCATGCAAGCCATTGCGTCTTCCTTGTTCCACGTTGTATGCTTTCCACATAACGGGAAGATTGTAATGATTGATCAAATGACATTCAAGAATTCCCCTGTTACTGCATCTTCGGGCGCTTCAGTCCCGATCGTTGAACACTCTCAGCCGGCAACTGGGAGTGTGGGTGTAGGTATGTATCCATCCCTTATGGGAATCTTTATTTGTCCTGCACCGATCCTCATGATAGGATCTAGTTTCGGTAAGGCTTCGTCTTCTACGACCTCGGTGTCTTTTTGCATGACTCATATGGAAGATCCGTGGATTCTTCCTACACCGAGTACCTTGAGTGAGCCTATCAAGACCAACGTGCCACTTCCTACAGCCATGATTGCTTATCAAGCCAATATTCAGAGTGTTGCAGAGCCTTGTTCTTCCTCTTCACGGACGGAGGAGGAAGACCCCTATGCACTGCCGGCATGGGCAGTACAGTATTCTCATGCCCACGACTGCCTTGATACAGTTTTCCCTTCAGATGAAGTGATCATTGAGGCTATGTCAGGTGTTGAGCTGCCATGGGAGGAACTTCATCATAGATCATATTTCCTTCCACCGCTTGACCGTTTGGAGCATGAGGATTATAGGGAGATTCTTAGTCAAAGAGTTGGTAGTCCCATGATTCCATTAAGCTCTCCTGGTCATATGGCTGATGGGAACATGGCGAACATATCTTCCATGATTGCTATCAACATCTCTCGAAATCCTGGCACCATTGAGAATGTCTATATTGGGGCGGAATGTTCCCAAGCTGAGATTCTCAAATATACCGAGCTATTCAAGGAATTCGGTGATGTTTTTGCTTGGTCTTATGATGAGATGCCAGGTATCGACCCTCGAATTGTCGAACATGAAATTAAGACTTACCCCAATGTGAAGCCTATTCGACAACATTTACGCGCTGTGAATCCTAGGAAAGCACCCACCATTAAGGCAGAGATAGAGAAGCTGTTGAAAGTCGGTTTCATCTATCCCGTTCCCTTGATGGAGTGGGTTTCAAACCCCGTTCCGATGGATAAGAAGCAGGGAGCAATCCAAATATGCACCAATTTTCATGATTTGAATCGTGCCTATCCTAAGGATAACTTCCCCACACCATTTATAGATCAGATTTTGGATGAGTGTGCGGGTAGAGAGGTGTTCTCCTTCATGGATGGCTTTTCCGAGTATAATCAGATCCAAATTAAACCTGAGGACCAACACAAGACTGCATTTATTTGTCCTTGGGGAACATTTGCATATTGGAAAACGCCTTTCGGCCTTAAAAACACCGGAGCTACATTTCAGCGGGTGATGACCTTGATTTTCCACGATCTCAAGTCTATTATTGAAGTATTTTTGGATGACCTCGCTGCTCATTCTCGTATGAGAATGCATCATCCCTATCACTTGAGATTAGTATTTGAAAGATGCCGGCACTATTCGGTTCGATTAAATCTTCATAAGTGCATCTTTTGCATAAAGTCAGGTCGTTTACTAGGATTCATCATTTCAAAGGAGGGCATAAGAGTTTCTCCCTTGAAGGTTGAGGCAATACTCCAGTTGTCTCCCCCAAAGAACATTCGTCATCTTCAGTGTTTGCAATGTATGGAAAACTTCTTACAAAGATTTGTAGTCAATTTTTCCAATTTGACTAGAGGCTTCATGCGTCTCTTGAAGAAGGATACTCCCTTTGAATGGGATGAGCGAGCCCAGGAGTCCTTCGATGCACTTAAGTGAGCCCTAGCATCGGCCCTGGTGATTAGTCCTCTGGATTATAGCCGTGATTTCCTATTATATGTGGCCACGTCTTTAGAGATGATTGGTATGGTATTGGTTCAGGAGGATGAGGAGCTCCAAGAGCATGTCATATATTATCTGAGCCGAAAACTTATTAACGCAGAGATTCGTTATTCTCATGTCGAGAAGCTTGCCTTAGCGACCGTACATGCGGTTCAACGTTTGAGACATTATATTCTCCTTTGCCAAACCTTGGTAGTGGCCCATGTCAATCCATTTCAGTTCATCCTCACACGAAGGATAATTGGGGGAAAGTATAATAAATAGATTGTCATTCTGCAAGAGTTCGATCTCGAATTTGTTTCGGCAAAATTGAAGAAATCGTTAATTTTTGCATAGCTTATATCGGATTTCCTGAGAGAGGCCGAGGAGTTGGTATGTGAGGATACATTTGTTGATGAACATATCTTCTTAATCTCAATGTCTGATCCATGGCATGGAGATATCATAGTATATCTTCAAACACAGAGGACCCCTACTCACCTCTCACAAGATGAACGACGACGATTATGTCACGTCTCTAAGAACTACTTTATATTGGACAATACTTTGTACCACTGTAGGGTAGATTCCATTTTACGATGTTGTTTAAATCATGAGGAGGCTGAGGTTGTGCTGAATGATTGCCACGGAGGGGCATGTGGTGGTCATTTATCTGGGATTTCTACAGCTCAAAAGATTTTGAGAGCGGGTTATTTCTGGTCGTCGATATTTAAAGATTGTGTTGATGCGGTTGAGAGGTGCCACCCTTGCCAGGTGTTCACACAAAATATGCACTTGAAGCCTTCCCCTTTACATCCCACTATCACCGCCGGTCCCTTCACCAAGTGGGGGCTCGATTTTATGGATTGCAACCCAGCTTCGGTTGGGGGGCACCATCATATTATAGTGGCTGTGGATTATTTCAAGAAATGGGCTGAGGCAATGCCTACAGTAAAATCCGACAGTGAGACAGCCGCTCACTTCGTATTCAACCAAATCATTACTCGGTTCGGGATTCCGAAAGAGCTTGTCACTGACCATGGCTCGCACTTTCAGAACCGTATGATGGAAGAGTTGGATTCCAAGTTAGGGTATAAGCAAGAGCACTCCTCTTCTTACTACCCCCAAGCGAATGGACAGGTTGAAGCAGTGAATAAATCACTTAAGTCCATTCTCCAACGAACCATCGCACAAAGCAAGACGAATTGGAATATTATGTTATACCCTGCTTTGTGGGCATATCAAACCGCGGTTAAGACTACCACTGGTTTTTCTCCATGTCAGCTTGTGCATGGAGTGGAGTCGATATTTCTAGTTGAATTCGAGATCCCTTCGTTGAAGCTAGCTTTGGAACTCTTACCAGACACTTCACCTTTGGAGGAGCATCTAGTCCACCTCGAGCAACTTGATGAGCAACGTCGAGATGCCTTGGTGGCTCTAGAGGTTAATAAACATCGCGTTAAGGTCCAATATGATACGTCTGTCCGTCCAAGAGTGTTTAGTGAAGGAGACTTGGTCCTTTTGTGGAATCAATCGAAAGAACCCTTGGGGGCAAGGAAGTTCAATCCTATGTGGTGTGGTCCTTACGTGGTCAAGCGTGTCTTAGAGAAGGGTGCCTATGAGTTAGTTGATTACGAAGGAACAGCTTTGGCAGAGCCTAGAAATGGGATCTATCTCAAAAAATACTATGCATGACCTTTAGCCAAGGCTGTTTGTTGTATATTATTGTACAGCTTTGCATAGTTAGGTTTTTTTTCTTATCGTGATCGGGTTTGTGATTAGTTTCCATTTCTTTTGGCAGATGTCAAGGGAATCTTCCACCTACATAGGATTCGCGGATGGTGCAAGCTGTCACACTCAACACTCAGCCTCTGCTGCTTGGGTGATTTATACTCCCATGGGTCAGGTACTATCTTCAGGAGGTGTATGTCTACAACCATCTTCCAACAATGTTGCTGAATATAGTGTCGTTATTGAGCTTCTACGGGATGCCATTTCACATGGCGTTCTGTCTCTTGAGGTACGTCTTGATTCAGAGTTAGTAGTGTCACAGTTCAATGGTTTGTACCATGTTAGAGATCCGACGTTATTGAGAAGATTCTTACGTGTGAGATTGTTAGAATGACAATTTGAGAGTATAACATATATACACATTCCAAGAAATGATAATCAGGTTGCTGACTCATATGCTAACTACGTGTTAGGTTGGCATTTGTCTCATTCATAATAAATTAATCACAAACATTTTTACACATTAAAATAAATAAACTGATCACCATAAAACTTTTTATATGTCAAAAATGTGGTAATACATAGTGTCATATACAAAAGTGGAACTTCCAAAGATTCCATCATATAATACACAGTCGTACAAAAACATATACACTCCCAGGCATCTAATCCTGTGGAGGAGGGTTGTGATCATGATACGTCACTACGGCTCTAGCTAGCCACCGAAATAAATGCACCCATGCACATGGCACACCCACCACCTGTCGTTGCACGGCCTCAGGCAAGTCCTCGACTTGCGCCATGGGAACTCTATGAGTCAGTCGCACAAAGTTGATATGAATGCTCTGGAGCGTCCGCTCCGCATCCACACTTGTGATGTCATCCCCTCTTCCCCTCTGTCTATGACGTGGGAAGCCCTCCAGTTGTCGTGGTCCCACATATGCACATGAATGGTAGATGTCACTATGTATTGTCACCCAAAAACATGCCTTTTTGATTTCACATAATCAAGAAAATACAAAAAAATTAAATAACTCAGAAAATTTTTAAAAAAAAGAGTGAGAGTCGAGATTCGGTACCTATCTCTCCATATGTCGATCCTGGTGGAAATGGCATGTCCGAATCCCCCCGAAAATCTATCCCTCCATAGGGGTAGTCATCTATGGCAACAATCTATCATTGCCACCATGGAAAGAAGTCAGCTGGATAGGGATTGGCCACCCTACCACCCCCAGTTTGTGCATAGCATCTTCCCAACGCCGTTGGGCTGGATCTCGAACCCCGTGGAGAGGAACGTCCACTCTAGGGCTCAATCCTGGTACATGCTCGAAGAAGAATGTGCTCAAAATGCTGCTGAACCCGAAGTCTATATCTTTCCTTCCTTACACTCACTAAGCTGGTGTTTCATATTGCCAAGTAGTGTAGTGCTCTAGTCATAGATGGTCGGTCTCATACACTCCACCGCATAGAACATCAGTGCCCGCGAGGCCTGATGGAATGGCTAAGCCTGCTATCCTACCCAGTGTCAATAGTATAGCCTTTAGGCCCAGCACCTGTATAGCATTGGTGGGGACTTGACTCCCCACCTTCTCAGTATCTGGGTAGCAGTACACAGCTACGTACTCATCGATAGTAAGTCCACCGCCTGGCCCACCTTGAGAACAAAGGTTCACCACCTCCCCCTGTCTAGATAGACCTATGATAAAGTATCTGTCTTCCACCTCTATGGTGAGATACATCCCATCTATATGGAAAGACTCTGATTCTGGATCCCAATAGTCTACCAACATCTCTAGCAGTCTTGGTTTGGCCCTCAAACCACCAAGACACCAGAACTTGTAGAGTCCACATGCTCAGAGAGCTTGTTGTGCCCTCACGTCGGCCCTTACAGCTTCCTCTACTTCACCATGCTCACGCTCTCTCCATTCTAGCACCATCCTGCAGGAGAAATTACCCAATTGTCCATTAGATTCCTTTAAATCCAGTTGCGTGGCATCATACGCGACTATTTTACAAATAGCCCCGTATGTACGTGGTTTCTAGCCTCTTTTCTGCATATAGCCAGCCCTATACATGTAAAAAGCTTCAATACCTGCATGGGCTAGAGCACTCATGTAGAGATGTCCTAAACCACTTCATTTCACCATGAAAATCAATAAAAATTATACCAAAATGCATGAGGAGAGCATTAGTAAGTACCTGGAGGAAACGGTTGTGAATTCCGCCGGCTGGATCTTCTAGAATTTGTAGTTGAAAATCAGAGCTCCAATGGGTAAAAGTTTCAAATGATTTCTATTTCTTACTATTTAGAGAAAAAATTTCAAATATTTGAAAATTTTTACCCCCTTTCCTATAGTTTTGATAGTTTCTAACCATTTTGGACCGTTTCTGACATAATTTGTGATGTAGAAGACCATTTTCAGTGCCGTTTCAGCTGTTGGATTGACCCATTCGTACTGATCTTAGGTATAACATCTACACTAGCATATAGGTTAGGTTCACCACTGTTTTCATTTTGCATGACCTTATGACCATGTCAGTATGACCTTAGGTACGGACCCACTCTATTATGTCACAGAACCTTCTTGCTGCTATAGAAGTGGCATGATATGAGTGGTAGAGCTTCACCTTACATGGGTACCCTAGTTAGCGCTTTATTTTCATTTGGTGCCCATGCCGATGATTCCTCCTTTAGGGTGTGGGAGTCCGTTGTATAGTACCACCATGACATTTCGCAAGAGCCTCATACTCCTCTTGATCTTATGCTACCCTATTTCCCTCCGGACTACCCTTATGTCAAGTTGTGAATGCATTATCATGAGATTTTCCTGCCTTATTGAGCTTTATGCTGGCTCCCCTGACATTTCGTTTCAGCCATATAGCCCGAGCTTGTCTCATGTCTAGCCATTCAGAGCCATCTTTTATATCCTTCGCAACTTGATTTCCCTTTTACCGGGAGGGGATTTTCCCCCGAGTGTCGATATCCTACACATGTATCCTTGCATTGAGCATAGGTATGTTCCACTGCTTGGAACTAGTTTGCTTTCCCTGATGACACCCGTCCCCTCCTAGTTTGTAACTATAAAGCTAGTTTATTCTTTTTTCAAACTTTTCAAATAACTGAAAAAGTCCAAAAAAAATAAAAAAAATAAAAATCCGGACAAGGAAAGATGTTATCTTTGGCAGCTGTCGAGTCGTGTCGCCTTCGAATAAAGCACTGTATATCACATCCATTGGTTGGGTTATAGTTTGACTTTAGGAGCTGTACTCATTTATCTGAGTTTATCTCCACCGACTAGTTAAGCTTCCAGTCCCTATGGAGCCTCTGTTGATGCCTCTTGTGTCGCAGAGATGTCCCAGTTTGCATATCGAGTCTATGCTGCCTTCATTCAGTCACCATACACTGTTATGCTCTTGTTCGAAGGAAGTTGAAACCTGTGTCGGCCATTCCTCAGTTATCTTGACTTTGCATGTCGGCCATTCCCGGTACAGTTACTGGTGTGTGCACCTTATGATCGAGTCCTTCCACATTAGATAGCTTTGCTGAGTACCTCATGTTGGATGATGGGGGATGCCTTAATGCCCTCCTTCTAGTGTATTTCATCCCATCGACTTTAGATGATCTATTCTGGGATTGGAATCTAGAGTCCTTTTGAGTGCCTTGAGACTTGCAGTCATCAGTGGCAGGTTCTCTCGCCATCGACAGTTTCTTGGGAATACATCAATGTCCCCTGATCGATGGATTCTCTCAAGTGTTCAACCTCAACAAATCTATTCACACTTGTTAGTTTTCACTATAGTACCTTGATTCCCATTTTTATTATCGGTGGGTAATCTCATGTCTGTTAACGGTATACATCAATGACCGGTAATCAGATGATGGACTACTATGTTCTACCTCGACACCTCTATTCGCATAGTAGGACATGTACTCCTAGCGGTTTGTGTAGAAAACTTTCCAGACTGGTGGCATCTCTTATATGCTACCCCCTTGATCATGCCAGTGTTCATGATATTTCAGCTCTCGTGACTTGATACCAGTGTATGTCAGATATTTCCAGCCACTATGGAGATCTTGGTCCATTGTATATCTTCAGCCAGTTTGTAGATCATGATCCTTTGTATATTGTATATCTTCATCATGGAGATTTTGATCTATGTATATTGTACGTGGCAATGACCACATATGTGATATCATGTATTATGCCTATTCATGGCCATTGTACTCTTATGTATCTGGGGCTGCTATATGTACTTGTAGTTATATGCAGATTTGTATCATGGTGCTATGCTGATTGGGTGGCTGGTATTCCATTTGGGTACCTTCATCACTCCACTTCTGGGATGGACTTATAATGTATTTCGGCCATCGTATGACCCCTCTGACCTCACACATTAGGGGGCATCTGTTATAGAGGATTTCACCACTCCAGGTGAATCACACTTTGTATGGCCTTCCCCTGTCCCGCTGCAGACTCTTTAGACCCCATGGACCACCTTTTATCCTTTGATGTTACCTTGATCATCCCCAAAACTATATAAAAAATGATATATGCGGCTTTTAACCCGATAACCACGTACATACGCGGATCTGTCCCCGATAACCGTGTACATCGGGATGTGTGCATAATCCAAATCCTTTTTGGAGTTTTCCTTGACTTGGATCTAACTCATTTGACTCCTGGCCTTCCATATGCCTTGAGATCACTCAGATTTGACCCTTCAGTATCCCTTGTGAAGCTATATAAGGAACCCCTTGGTACATTGAAGGCATATAGAGAGAATTGAAGCAAAGAAACTATAGTCCATTGTTGCCAGGATTTATACTTGAGTCTGCATCCCTTTGTCCCTTGGAGCACAGTTGTGTTCTTCCCAAGCTTGCCTTGTACTAGTGAGCTTCCTATCGAGAGATGGATAATTGAGGTGGTGGAGGCCCAAGTGGGGGATTCAGTTTCTCCGGTTCGCAGACGTGCTGTCAGAGGTTGTATCTATCTTGTAATCTCCGATTTATATTAATAGAAACGTCTTTTCCTGTCCAATGATGTGTATTTGATTGAATGTTGTATCCATTGGAATATGTCAAATGATTTTACATTATTGATGATATATATATGCTAGAATAGATCTAACACCATGATATATAGTATGCTTGTATTGTTTACTTGTTGTTGAGGAAGTATTACATCAATTCAAACTAAAGATTGGAAAGCTCAACGGGGATCTACTTCAACCGTCCGAAATAAGGTACGAGGTCTGATCCTTTAGTGTTAGACATTTTATTTCTATTGTATATTGGGAAAGATGGCTTTCTGGAGTCAATTTTGTCTGTTGTGGTACCCCAAGCCATAGGAATTTCTCTCCGTAACAGAGGACTCAAATTATGATTCTCACATCATGTTGAGAGGGAGAAGTTATATTCGCTAGATGCTGGAAAACCAATGGAAATTGTATGATTAAACTCCTTCTATGTAGAAACCTACATGGTGCTCATATTTAGAAGGAAGCTATATGTAAGAATCTTGAATGATTCTTAAGTTTAGAAGTATAACAGTCATTGGATAATATTTTCTTCTATTGAGGAAAAATGTTCAGTAGAGTTCCTGAAAGGATTCAAGAACAATGGATTATAATTCCATGACCACATGAAAGATAAATCTGATTCCTATTCAAATATATAGGATCTTTTAAATGTTAGATTTACACAGGTATGAGGATTAATTATATGCTTTACAGTCAGTACATATACATGTACACCAAAGCATGCATTGTGTTACCTACTTAGTACAAGTATATGTAGATTCAGACACACCTTGGTTAGTGAATCAAAGTTTCACAGATATATGGATTCTGACTAATATAGTGGTGAAGAAAGATCACATCAAAGATGTTACTCAGATAGAGCATATTGTAAAGTAATAAAGCTTTACAAGGTTCCTAGCCAGTTATATCTGAGACATGGTACACATCCACATATGAATAATAGTTCCAACATTCTTACTAAGAATCTATTAGAGAGAAGATTGGTATAGTACTGAAAGTCTCCTCTAGTTGAAGAGGGAGTATTGATGTTGTAACGACCCAAAATATACACCAAAAATTTCTAATCAAAACAGAAACAAGTATAAGGGAGGTGAGAGTCACTTACTTGAAGATAATGCCAGAAAGATACTTGGAGAATCAGTTCCTCCCAAACATAGAAGAAAGTAGCACCACAACTAGCTCAACTCCACCCCCGAGCTAGATCACCACCATGCACACTATAACATCAAGTAAAACTTCTAGGCGACACCCTCTCTCATAGTCCGTAGCAAGCTCAATGATGGACTTATGAAAGGAAAAAACATTCAACACATGCACTCGCAGCAAAGTTTATCCATGCACAACACGACATCCTGTGCTATTCCAATGCACCAATATATATATAGCTTTTTACCAGGTCTTATGCCATCCCAATCAAATCTCCAATCAATCCATAAATCCCTATGATTTATGGTCTTGTCTGGTTGTTGAGTTTTAGATTGGATTTGATTGGTAAAGATCTCTCTTTCTTGCTTACACATGTTCTCTTGTGCCATGGTGGTGTCCCCTCATGTAACTAAATTATCCAAGTTTATTTTCCTTTTATTAATAATAACATAATAGTTTCTTGTGCAAAATTTCACTCACACCTCTTGTGAGTATTTTCGAATTTTAAATTATCTCTTACAAAATATAATTGTTTTCAAAATTATTTTCACAAATATAAAATAATAATGTCTTGGGGGTACTACCTTTCTTCCCCCTTTTTCTTAACACTGTCCTCGGTGTTCTTTTATTATGAGCTCTCTTGATCATTCTGGAACATGGATGGATATGCCTCCTACATTTTATCCTCCATTTCCATGCTTCCTCCTCAAGGATAAAGTTATTCCATTGCACTTTTGTCACGTCCCCATGCTTCCGACCGGCAAAGAGGACGAGACCCAAGCTTTAACCACCTGGGCTAAAGCCCCATGGACATGTATATGCATAAAAATGTTGAAATAGAATTCTTAAACATGTGCATTGAACTTGAATAGGCAATCATGAACATTCAATCATGCATAGATGCAATTATCTATCAGACACAGTGGAAACATCATACATTCAAATGAGCATTCAACATGTTCATCACATTCATTAACAGTAAATACGGTTGCAGAGGTAGAAATGGACAAGATCACTTATCTTATAAAAACTCCTTCCACAACCAGCTATGTCGCTGCAACGTTCCACCCAACCATAGGCCAGCATGCTCCTTAAGCTCTCCGTAGCGCTGCCACCCCCGAGCTGGGCATGATTCTCCAAGGAATAAGGGAACTAGCAGGCTGAAAAATAGCCAAGGATATACAAAACACCCAGCCAAGCCAACAAAGTTGGGTTTATCAGTCCATCAAGGAGTTGGGAAAGGCTAAATGCTAAGCTGGTGAGCTCATCACAGAGCCAAGAACACCTACACCAGAACTAGCTTGACCTCTAAGACACCCACCCACACCCAACATAAGGAATAAGTCCCTTCTCTGCTACACAGTCCCTCAGGCCCTGCATTCCCTTCCAGTGCTATTTAGGGGTGGTGGAGAAGAAGTCCAGCCCTCTAGCTCTATCTATGTGGTTTCCAACCACTAGGTTTATCAAGCAAAACTAAGCCCCCATCCCTGCTCCTTACACAATCCGAAGACCAATCATTGCACGCATGCAACAATTTAGTTGTCACAGCTTAAGCAGGGGGGAAAATCCCTAAGTCATTCTTGGCCAAAATGACTCTCAAGCGAATTTACAACAGTTCCCCAACACAACAGCAAACACAATTCCAACAGGGGGAAATCAGTAGCCCGTCCAGGGCAATGAAGCAAGCGGAAAATGAATTACATAGACCTCCACAGAGTTCTTAAGCGTGAAATGAATCCCTACAGGAAATCGTGGGTGATAGTGGCAAAACGGCTCCCAGCTTGCTGTGTGTGAGATCCAACAGAGTAATTATTTGTGTGTGAGGATGAATGACTCCGTCCCAAGACATAAAGAAAACACAATGAAACACACTGTGCATGAGAAAACCACAGCAGCATAGTAAATCATGGATAAAAGAGCACGACTCTCAGCTCACTGCATCAGTTGGAAAACCAGGAAAATACCTGTGCGTGAGACCAGTGAACAGAAGATGGTTCATGCGCGGAGATGAACAACAAATCGTGAGGTCGCGAATTGGAGAGTGTGTGAAGGTTTTCCTTGCCATTGTGAAGTCAATAGTGGGTGGAGTGTGCGTGTGGGTGAGGACTGGCAGTCCTGCCACCCCACTCCCAATGATCATAACTGCCTCAACCACCAGCAGACTTTCTTAATGAAAGTGGTTGGAATAAGACAAGGGAAGAATACACATGGGTTTTTCTCTCATTGGCCAAGGTTTGACAAATTCCTCCACGTCCTTATCCTTGTGAAAATCATGCCCCTTTTGATTTAGTTGCTGCGAACGTAGCTGTTCGAGTTCATTTTAATTATAGATGCATATTTACATGATGATAAACTCAAAACATATTCCGCATGCCCCGATATACAATCGGTGACAACTTTAAATCCAAAACATAACATAATCGATCAATGGTGGGGCCTTGGCCTTTAGCTCCGCACCATGATTATTACAATATATACATCATGTACGTTTAATGCAACGGGGTCACAACCAGGGTGTTACAACTTTTATTTGAACGATGGCCCAGTTCCATAGCATACATTCCTTCATGTCTAGGATGCATAAAGTATTAGTATGGAAATAGCCCTTAGGTTCTACCTGAATCACATTCTAGTCAATTATATTAGTATCATCATGCGTATATATATAAATTTTTAATAATGAAACATGAAATACATTGTGTACTTTTATATTAGGGGGAGGCGCAAGGTGATAGGCTACTAGTCCTATGTTAGCTAATACTTTGAAAGGTTCACAATACCTTGGCGTCGACTTGGAACATCTTCCCAAACTCGAAGAACTTTTATTCGAATTTACCTTTAGATATACATGATTTACCAATGTTGAACTCTCTTGGAGTTATTTTTTTAAATCTGTGTAACTCTTTTGCCGATCCTGGTAAAATTTTAAGTTTTGTTGCACTTCCTTCACCGTATTTTCTATCTCCTTTAAGATGTTAGGTCCTAAAACAATCTTTTGTTTATTTTTGACCATACAATACATCAAATAGACTCATATTTAATGAATCATGATATCCATTATTATAATCAAATTCTACTGAATGCAAATAGTCCTCCCATTTACCTGGTTTATCCATAGCATACATTTGCAACATGTATTCTAACACTTGGTTAGTTCTTTCAATTCGCCCATGTCTGTTTGATGATGGTAAG
>LPNX011112702.1:0-12324 GCA_001517045.1 Pseudotsuga menziesii
TGGTTTCCTCTAACTCCCAAATTCGACCTCTTGGTGGCTATTTTTAGCTCTGTCATGTTAGATTTGTCATATGTCAGCAATCAATTCTAAAGTCATACTTGTCATAGAATCTTCCATCATTTGTTGTCATATGGTGCATAGAATCTCCTTCCAAGTGGCACACCTTGTCTTCTAATCTCTTCCTCTTCCATGAGAGTTTCCCTCCTTTACCAATTCAAATTCCTTGGCTCATTATATGATATTTGACACCACATAACCATCCAATAATGTTACATTACCCATGTGTTCGAATTTGGATGAATATCATGCCAAGTGTGCGAGGAATCTAGTCACCCAAAGGCTCCACAAGCTTCCAAGTGTCTTCACGAATATGGTAAACTAAAGTTCTTTTGGGTCCCGTATCCCCTTATTACAAAATTTATGTCTCCATCTCAACCTAGGAACTAGTAGGTTGGTGAAACATTATTTAAAAATAATCTTATTTGAAAAATATTTAATTGGGGACATGACAACAATAATATCAAGTGTAAGTCATTATAGCTCCTATTAGTCACAATCATGAAGCAAGCCAGAAATAGAATTTAAAAAACTCTTGAGGATCCTAAAGCTTAGCCCTAACAAGAAGTTTGGGACCACTACAAATACCCTAACTCTAACAACTATTAGGTGTTAATACCTTAGTCATGAAGAGATACAAGAGTTTCATTTCTAATGTGATAATTTTGTATTGCATACATGAGAAATGAAAAGGAGTGGGATATCATGGGAGAGAAGATGAAAGGATACTACCCTGTGGTATCTTGTATCATGCCACAATGTCTATCTACTCCATGGAAAATTATTATTTTCAATGATTTGTTTCACAACTATAACCTTTGTCCATGCTATTTATGGAACTTGTAATGCGCCAATAGTTTTTTTTTGGCTTATTCGAATGTTTTGAGAATATTCTTTGCTCATAACCAAGCCAATGTTGTTTCAATTTTTAAAAAAAAACTATATATATATATATATATAGTTTTTTTTTAATTTGAAACAACATTGATATATATAACGCTATGAAAGGAATAAAAGCAACTTAGATCCCTTATTTTCTTGTTGGAGTTTTTCCCTCACAATTTTCTATAGGGTAAAGTTTGTGTTAAAGGTATATTTTTTTACTTCTTTAGTTTTGTTCTTAATGTTTAAGTTAATTTCTATAATAAATTGATGTACTTTTAATATTAACTTGATTATAGGTAATCATTAAATAGTAGATTATAATCTTAGTATATTTGTGTATTTGCATAACATGTTAATATCTAATTTACAAAATTATTTTTTAAAATATCTAAAACAATTTATATATCACAAATAACTACATTGTTAAAATCATACAAGTTCAATATTTTTTAGTCTAGTATTTATATATTTAACTATTATCAAAACCACACTCCAACCATTGTGAGGGGATCCATAGAAGGTATAAAGTATTATAAAAGAGTGTAACTATTATCAAAACCACACACCAATCATTGTGAGGGGATCCACAGAAGGTATAAAGTATTATAAAAGAGTGATGTGACCAAATATTTAGAGAACTATATTAATTAGCCATTAGGATTTAGTTAGAAGAATCTAATATAAAAAATGAGTAAGAGATGGACCAGTATTAAGGTTTCAATATTTAAAAGGATGCAATGATTAAGTAAGACATATCTAAGATAGACTTTAGTTAAGGATAGTACAAAGAACTATAATCAATAGTGAAAGGTGAGGTCCTTAAGAATACTAAGGTAAAGATTATGTGAGTAATAAGATCACAGGTAAAGATTATGTGAGTAATAAGATCACACAAGAAAAATATTTTTGAAACCATGAGTTAAAATCACATGAAGGGGTTGAAGGGATGGGTTCATAGCAAATAAAAATGATGATGAGAGGAGATTAAAAATGAAATAGACACAAAAGAAGTAAGAGTAAGAGTTGGAGAGAAATATAGTGAATGCAGTAAGGCTTGAAAGAAAGAGAGGAAGCAAATTAAATTAATGAATGAGATGGCGTAATAATGGTTTTCAAGATTGAGTGAGTAATCATCTTCTTTATTAAAGTTGTTTAGGTATTTTTGTATTTCAAGAGCTTCTCTAATGAGATGTGAAGAGTACTAAGAAGTAGAAGCCAAAATTTTAGTTTGGTCAAAGAAAATGAGGTATTTAGTATCATGAGAGTGCTCAGCTATAGAAAATTTAGTAAGTTGGTATGGTTATTATCAACCATATGCTCTTTGAGCTTAGCTTTGATGGAATGTATGATTTTCCATGGGGGCATGGAATTTGGTAGACCCCTTCAAAAAGCAAAGGGTTTAATTTGTCAAACACTTCTAGATAATTGTTGTAACACCCCGGTTTTGACCTCATTGCATTAGATGTATATGATGTATATATTGTAAATAATCATGGTGCGGAGCTAAAAAGGCCAAGGCCCCATCATTGATTGGTTATGCTATGCTTCGGATTTAAATTGTCGCCGATGGTATATCGGGGCATGCGGCATACATATCAAGTTTTGTTATCATGTAAATATGCATCTTTAATTAAATGAACCGAACCAGCTATGCTCACTGCAACCATAATGAAAATGGCATGATTGTCCCAAGGATAAGGGGAGGAATTGTTAAACCATGAACCAATGGGAAAAAAAACCATGTGTCACCTTCCCTTGTCTTACCCAACTTCCACCATTAAAAACTGTTGCTGTTAGTTGGGGCAGTTATGGCTGGGAGTGGAGTGTGACAGGACTGTCAGTCCTTGCCCACACGCACACTCCACCATCGGGTTGACCTCACGTTGGCAAGGAAAAACAACCACCACCATCACTCCAGCGAACTCCCCATTCTCACTACTACGCCATTCTCTCCACTGTCTGTTCATCCTCACGCAGGGACGGTAGTCTGTTCATTCTCACGCACAGGCATCTTTTTTGTTTGATCTCACGCAGCTAGGAGGGGAGCCGTTTTTCGGATGTCACTCACGTTTCCACAGAGTGGTATCTAGCAAGTTTTCCATCCAAATTCTAGAGGTCTAATGTAAATTTTCCTCATGCACAGGTTGGGAATCTGTATTTTTCTTCCCCAGTGTGGTCTGTGTAAGTTTTCCCCGGTGGCTTCGTTGTCCAGGGCGGACTGTTGTTTTCCCCACATTGTGATCTGTGTTCGCTGATATGCTTTGGGACTGCTGTAAGTTGTTTTGGAGTTGTTTTGGCCACGATAGGGCCAAGAACGAATCAGGAGTTGTTTTACTTAACCAAGCTGTGAATTGCTTATGTGACTATGTGTATGCAGTGGTTGGTCTTCGGACTGTGTTGGGAGCAGGGATAGGGGCTTGGTTTGCTTGATAAACTTGGTGTGTTTGGAAACCACACAGACAGAGCTAGAGGGATGGCTTTCTTCTCCACAACCCTTGAATAGCATTGGAAGGGAAGTCAGGGCCTGAGGAACTGTGTAGCAGAGAAGGGACTGATTCCTTGTGTTGGGTGTGTGTGAGTGTCTTAGAAGTCAGGCTAGTTCTAGTGTAGGTGTCCCTAGCTATGTAATGAGCTCACCAGCTTAGCATTTAGCCTTTCCCAGCTCCTGGATGGCCTGATAAACCCAACTGTGTTGGCTTGGCTGTGTTTTGGTGTACCCTTGGCTATGTGTAATCCTACTTGTTCCTTATTCCTTGGGGAATCATGCCCAGTTCAGGGGTGGCAGCGTTGCTGAGAGATTAAGGAGCATTTTGGCCTATGGTTGGGTGGAACGTTGCAGCGACGTAACTGGTTGCAGAACAAGTTCTTCATGAGATAAGTAGTCTTGTCTATTTTACTTCTCCAATCACATTAATGTTAATGAATATGATGAACATGTTGAATGCTTGTATGAATGTATGTTGCTTCCATTATGTATGATAAATAATTATGTATTTGTGTATGTTCTACTTCAATGCATTTTGTTCAGCATTTTATGAATTCACATGTTCATGGGGCTGGTTTCCTAGATGGTTAAGGCCATGGTAGCGTCCTCTTCACCAGTCGGAGGGTCGGGGATGTTATAGTGTGGTATCAGAGCCCATGTTGCAACATGGGCCTAAATGGGGCCATGAAAGATGCAGTGACATAGGTAGGATTTCTTTCTACCTAGCAGAGACCAGAAGTTTATGACAGAAAAATTCCACAAAAATTTGTCTAAGTGTTTGAATTGTCGGTTCATCGGAACAGTTAGTGGGACGGACTTCCGATGCAGCGAAGAGCTAGGTGAAAGCACATCCGACGGAGGACAATTGGAAGAAAATTGCGGAAAAATTTCTAAGTTTCATTAGCTGTCGACGGAACTTAGTGGATGTGGGAGCTGCAGTTTCTGCGAAGATTAATCAAAGACCACCGAAACACCAGCTCGATGTAGTGGAAGAAACGCCCGATATTGACCTTCGGTGCCAACGAAAGTTTGTTGTTCAGACCGTCGATGGACTTCGACAGAAAATAGTTAATTGAGCGCCCGCCATAGCGGATGGATAGACAACTACACGTCTGACGGGTAAGGCCTCCGACTGCCGACGCCGTAAAGAAAGAAAGTTTAAAAAAATTTCTAAGGCCCGAAATCGTTGGCTATCGAATGAAGCTAGTGTTTCATGCGCCTGTCGTTTCAAAATCCTAGAGCACTAGTCTTCCGACGAGGAGAAGCTTCGACTGCCAATGCCGATCAAAATCAGTTCGTCGATCGGAAAGCATTAGTATATTGGGCCGTAGATCAGAAGAAGATTGAAGATAGTGTTCCGCCGTTGCAGCTACTAATGGAACTATTTCGCCGATGAAAAGAAGAAAATTGAGTCGATGAAGCGGCAAAAAGGAAGACAAAAGGGAAAATTTTGAAAATTTCTCTAAGTCCTGGCGTCGTTGTCCATTGAAAGAAGTTAGTGGATTGAACGTCCGTTGTTGCGGCTAGCTAGTGAACTATCCTTCCGACGGATAGAGGCTTCAACCGCTGATGCTGCAATGATTAGTACTTCCGACGACCGATGAGAAAAAAATTTGAAAATTTTGTTTAAGTATAAGGTCATCAGAAAGTTATTGAGGATTGGGTCGCCGATCAGGTATGTTAAAGGTTTGAGAATCCGTCGTTGTGGCAGTCTAGGACACTATCCACCCGATGGTTAGTAGGTTCGGCAGTCGATAATGCCCGCAGAACCCACAGTGAGATTGCTTTTCGCCGTTGCGGCTGCTTAGAAGACTAATCGTCTGACGCAATAACATAGCCGATCGCTGACACAGAGGAGGTAAGTTGCCGTTCGGATTGCCACAATGACAGGAAGTATAGTCATTGACATCATTGATCGAAATTCTAGACGTTTTCCCACGGAAACTGAAGTAAGAACACTTTTCGTCGTTGCGGCTGCCCAAAGGACTATGCACCCGATGCACAGTCAATTTGATCGTCGATGCAGCGCATAAGCTGGTTTCATCGCCGATTAGGTTCAGAGAGTTGGATGTGGATCCGATATAGCGGAAGGAAATAGGTGATCAATCCTCCGCGTTGCCAATGCAAATCGGAAGTTTGGCGATTTTCCCGCCGAAACGCCAGAAAAATTTGTGCGGAAGAGACCCGATGAAGAGAAGGAAACTTTGGGTTTTTCAAAGTGGAAATTTTCTCACAAAATTCTAACTGTTTTAGCAGATTTCAGCTGACTGTCAGTGGATTACAGGGCTGAACACGGAGGAGAGAAATTTTTTTTGTTTTTAGCATAATTGTTGTTTTATGAATTTCCAAAAGAAAAGGTAAGTAATTTTGATTTATATTAATATTATGCATCTAACAGTTTGATACAAATACATTTGCAGAACTATAGATAACTTCCAAGAGCAGTACTTCAGAGAGAACAGTGTGGTAAAGCCAGAGGTGGTTCAGTCATGAGAACCCATGATGGGTATGATGCTCGGGATTCTTACGAGCGAGCAGAAGATGCCATGGGAGAAAATGTCCGTAATGGGAATGATGACATTGAGTCCAATGGGAGGAGATTCCAAGAGACACCGTCAGATGTTGCAGCCACCATGAGAAGCTTGGTTAAAGCTCAGGAAGAACAGCATCAGTTGAATGCTGCCATATTGTAGAGTTTGACATATTTACAGAAAAAGATAGATTCTGGACGGGGTAGATCAAGGCCAGAAGGCAATAAGAGCAGCACTAGGAGAAGGAGAAGGACTTCTAGTGGATCATCTGACTCTGAAGAATCCAACAGGGATTCCAGTTCTTCTTCTCATAAAAGAAAAATAAAGAGACACCATAGGGATCTCTCTTGGGATGAATTTAAGAAAGCTAAACCTCCTACATTTGATGGTGAGGTAAAGACTGGACAAGAGGCTGAAGCTTGACTTCTTGAAATAAAGAAGTACTTTCAAGTGCATGACTATTTGGGAAACATGAAGGCAAGAGTTGCAATATTCAATCTGAATGGAAGAGCATCCATTTGGTGGGAACACTTCAAGCAAGTAAAGAGGATCAATGAAAAGAGACTTAAGTGGAAACAATTCAAGAAGTATTTCAAGCAGAAATACCTCTCTGATAGGTATTATGATGACAAGATTAAGGAGTTCCATGAGCTGAGATTGGTATAGCGGACCATGGAAGAATATGCAAATAAGTTTTTGGAGCTGTTGAGGTATGTCCGGTACATCAGAGATGAAAAGGTGAAGGTCTAGCATTTTTTGAGTGGATTACCTCAGTCTTACAAAGATAGAATTGAGTTTTATGAACCTAGAACTCTTGAAGAAGCAATAAGAAAGGCTAAGTATTGCTATGAGCAAAGCAAAGGTAAACCAGATTACCATAAAGCATGGAAGGACAAGAAGAATGAGAAGTTTGACCAAAGAAAGAAAGGTTTCAAACTTTCTAACTTCAGGAATCAATAGAAGCAGCCATCCCAAGCTGCGAGTAAGCCAGTTGGAGTGATAGGAGAAAAACCTAAGAATCCACAACAGAATAGAGGACCACTTCAATGTTGGAAATGTGGAGGACCCCACATGCGCAGGAATTGTTCACTCGAGAGTGAGAGTGCAAGACCAGCTTATAACATTCAAGAAGCAGAAACAGTGGGTAAAGTAGCAAGGGCAGTCCCTAGGATTTATGCAGCACTGGAGGACCGCCAGGTAGATCACCAGTCAACTGTGGTTGAAGTAGCAGGTAAGATTTTTGAGCAACCTGTTTCTATTTTGATTGACCCTGGTTCTACTCACAGTTACATTACTCCTAGAGTAGTGGAGATTTGTGCTTTTAAGAAAGTAAAGCATAAGAAATCTTGGTTAGTTCAGCTAGCCACTGGAACTAATAGAAAGGTTAGTGAAGTGGTGGAGAAATGTCCATTGGTCATGGATGGATTGGTCACGTGTGTAGATCTGAATGTTCTACCGCTTGGTTCCTATGATGTTCTCATTGGAATGGATTGGTTAGAAGCTCACAGGGTAAAGCTTGACTGCTACAATAAGACTTTCGAATGCATGAATGAAGAAGGGAACCTAGTAGTTGTGAAAGGTATTCCAAAGGTAATTTCAGTACGGAAGGTTTCAACAATGCAGTTAAAGAAGTTCTGTAGGAAGGGTTTCCAGTTGTATACAGCTCATATTTTGGAGACATCAAGAGATGAAAATCCTAGGATGGAGGACTATCAGGTGTTACAGGAATTCGGGATGTGTTTCCTAATGAGATTCCAGGGCTTCCTCCAAAGCGGGACATTGATTTCACAATTGAACTTGTGCCAGGAGTAGCACCAGTGTCCAAGGCACCCTACAGGATGAGTACACCGGAGATGTTAGAATTGAAGATGCAACTGCAAGAGTTGTTGGAAAAGAAGTATATTCGGTTGAGTTTGTCTCCTTGGAGAGCACCAGTTCTGTTTCTAAAGAAGAAAGATGGTACACTCAGGTTGTGTATTGATTACAAACAGTTGAACAAGGTTACTATGAAGAATAAATATCATTTTCCTAGGATTGATGACCTCTTTGATCAAATGAGAGGAGCAAAGGTATTTTCCAAGATTGACTTGAGGTCTAGCTACCATCAGGTGAGAATCAAGGATGAAGACATTCATAAGACAGCCTTCAGGACAAGGTATGGACATTATGAGTTTGTAGTGGTACCATTTGGTCTCACAAATGCACCAGCTACATTTATGTGCCTTATGAATAGTGTCTTCAGCAGATATTTGGACAAGTTTGTTCTTATTTTCCTTGATGAAATTTTTGTTTATTCTAAGAATGAGAAAGAGCATGAAGAGCATTTGAGTTTGACATTGCAATTGCTTAGGGAGCACCAGTTGTATGCAAAACTAAGCAAGTGTGACTTCTATAGAGATAGAATTCAGTATTTGGGTCACATTATCTCAAAAGAGGGTATATCTGTGGACCCTGAAAAGATTGAAGCCATTATGAATTGGCCTACTCCAAGAAATGTGACAAATGTAAGATATTTTATGGGACTTGCAGGATACTACAGGAGATTCATTGAGGGGTTATCCAGAGTTGCACATGCCATCACTTCTTTGCAAAAGAAGGGGATGGAGTTCGAATGGACATCGAGGTGTGAAGAAAGTTTCCAACAGTTGAAGAATCTTCTCACCAGTGCACCAGTGCACGTGATATGTTAGAGTCAAGGAAGTTGAAGGAGCATGAGAAGAACTATGCCACTCATGATCTAGAGCTTGCAGCCATATTACATGCCCTCAAGATGTGGAGGCATTACTTGATGGGTAGAATATTTGTGTTCATAACAGACCATTGTGGTCTGAAGTATTTGTTTGATCAGCCTACTCTGAATGCTAGACAAGCGAGATGGCTGGAATTTTTATGTGAATTTGATTTTGAAATCAAGCACATAAAAGGGAAAGAAAACAAGGTAGCTGATGCACTCAACAGGAAGGTGCAGGAAATGCATGTGGCATCTCTTAGTAGTTGCCAATCAGATTTGAGGCAGCAGATTGTTAGTCATGCTGCTGGAGATGAAATGTATGAGCAGGTAAAAGACAAATTGCAGCAGCAAAGTCTTGAGAAGAGATATGAGGGATATAAATTGGAAGAAGATGGGCTTCTCACTTATAAAGGTAGAATTTATATTCCATATGTAGCAGGTTTGAGGAGAGTTGTTATGGATGAAATCCATCAAGCTCTGTATTCCGGTCACCCAGGATACCAAAAAACCATTGCTACAGCTAGAAAGCAATACTTTTGGCCAGGAATGAAAAGGGATATGGCTGAGTACATTTCGAGGTGCATGAAATGTCAACAGGTAAAGGTTGAGCATCAACATCCAGCAGGCTTGTTGCAGCCTTTACTAGTTCCGGAATGGAAATGGGAAGTTATTTCCATGGATTTTATTACAGGATTACCGATGACCTGGAGACAACATGATTCCATCATGGTTGTGGTGGACAAGTTGACAAAGGAAGCACATTTTATACCAGTGAATTCTTCACATAAGATAGATGACATTGCAAAGATCTTCATGAAGGAGATATTCAAATTGCATGGATTGCCGAAGGCAATAGTCTCTGACAGAGATGTCAAGTTCACTTCCAACTTTTGGAAGGGGTTGTTTGCAGATTTGGGTACAAAGCTAAACTTCAGCACTGCATACCATCCTCAGATAGATGGGCAGACGGAGAGAGTTAATCAGGTGCTTGAAGATATGCTTCGCATGTACATGATGGACAAACCAACCAAGTGAGAAGATTACTTGCACTTGGTAGAGTTTGCTTATAACAATGGACAGCAGGCATCCTTGAGGATGAGTCTGTATGAAGCTTTGTATGGAAGAAGGTGTAGGACACCAGTGACTTGGGATAACCTAGTGAATAGAGTTGTGCTTGAGCCAAAATTGCTCAAGGAGATGGAGCAAGAGGTTGTAAAGATCAGGCAAAATCTGAAAGCAGCACAAGACAGACATAAAAGCTATGCTGATAAGCATAGGGTGAACAGGGAGTTCAGTGTTGGGGATCATGTTTACCTCAAAGTGAGGGCAAAAAAGAGTTCTTTGAAGCTTGGAAGTTGTGCCAAGCTGTCACCAAGATATTGTGGGCTGTTTGAAGTGCTTGAGAGAATAGGGCCAATTACATATAGACTTGCATTTCCTGCTAGTACTAGAGCTCATAATGTTTTTCATGTTTCTTTGCTTAAGAGATATGTACATGATCCTAACCATGTGATAAATTGGGATGTGATTCAGGTGGAACCCGAGGGAGAGTTCCAAATCGAGCCAATGCACATCCTCGACAGGAAGGTCACAATGCTCCAGAACCAAGCCATAGGTTAGGTAAAGGTGCAATGGGAGCACTACAGACATGAAGAGGCTACATGGGTTCTAGAGGATGCCATGCGATTGGCACATCCATTTTTGTTCAATTCTGCGGAACACTGAGGCGATACCAGTGTAGCATTTTGTTCAAATTTTGTAAAGCACTAAGGACAGTGCTATTGAAGGGAAAGGAGAATGTAACACCTCGGTTTTGACCTCGTTGCATTAGATGCATATGATGTATATATTGTAAATAATCATGGTGCAGAGCTAAAAAGGCCAAGGCCCCATCATCGATTGGTTATGCTATGTTTCGAATTGAAATTGTAATCGATGGTATATCGGGGCATGCGGCTTACATATCAAGTTTTGTTATCATGTAAATATGCATCTTTAATTAAATGAACCGAACCAGCTATGCTCACTACAACCATAATGAAAAGGGCATGATTTTCCCAAGGATAAGGGGGGGAATTGTTAAACCATGAACCAATGGGAAAAAAAGCCATGTGTCGCCTTCCCTTGTCTTACCCAACTTCCACCATTAAAAATTGATGCTGTTAGTTGGGGCAGTTATGGCTGGGAGTGGAGTGTGGCAGGACTGTCAATCCTTGCCCACACACACACTCCAACAACAATTTGACCTCATGTTGGCAAGGAAAAACAACCACCGCCATCACTCCAGCAAACTCCCCATTCTCACTACTACACCATTCTCTCCACTGTCTGTTCATCCTCACGCAGGGACGGTAGTCTGTTCATTCTCATGCATAGGCATCTTTTTTGTTTGATCTCACGCAGCCAGGAGGGGAGCCGTTTTTCGGATGTCACTCACATTTCCACAGAGTGGTATCTAGCATGTTTTCCATCCGAATTCCAGAGGTTTGATGTAAATTTCCCTCACGCACAGGTTAGGAGTCTGTATTTTTCTTCCCCAGTGTGGTCTGTGTAAGTTTCCCCGGTGGCTTTGTTGTCTAGGGTGGACTGTTGTTTTCCCCACATTGTGATCTGTGTTCGCTGATACGTTTTGGGACTACTGTAGGTTGTTTTGGAGTCGTTTAGGCCACAATAGGGCCAAGAACGACTCAGGAGTTGTTTTCCTTAACCAAGCTGTGAATTGCTTATGTGACTGCATGTATGCAGTGGTTGGTCTTCGAATTGGGTTGGGAGCAGGGATGGGGGCTTAGTTTGCTTGATAAACCTAGTGTGTTTGGAAACCACATGGATAGAGCTAGAGGGATGGCTTTCTTCTCCACAACCCCTGAATAGCACTGGAAGGGAAGTCAGAGCCTGAGGGACTGTATAGCAGAGAAGGGACTGATTCCTTGTGGTGGGTGTGTGTGGGTGTCTTAGAAGTCAGGCTAGTTCTGGTGTAGGTGTCCCTAGCTCTGTAATGAGCTCACCAGCTTAGCATTTAGCCTTTCCCAGCTCCTGGATGGCCTGATAAACCCAATTGTGTTGGCTTGGTTGTGTTTTGGTGTATCATTGGCTATGTGTAAGCTTGCTTGTTCCTTATCCCTTGGGGAATCATGCCCAGTTTGGGGTCGCAGCATTGCTGACAGATTAAGGAGCACGCTAGCCTATGGTTGGGTGGAACGTTGCAGCAACGTAGCTAGTTGCAGAACGAGTTCTTCATGAGATAAGTAGTCTTGTCTATTTTACTTCTCCAATCACATTACTGTTAATGAATATGATGGACATGTTGAATGCTTGTATGAATGTATGTTGCTTCCGTTATGTATGATAAATAATTATGTATCTGTGTATGTTCTACTTCAATGCATTTTGTTCAGCATTTTATGAATTCACATGTTCATGGGGTTGGTTTCCCGGATGGTTAAGGCCATGGTAGCGTCCTCTTCGCCGGTCGGAGGGTCGAGGATGTTACAATTGCTTTAGGATTTTGTGGGTTTTAAGGAATGCTTTAATATTCTTTCTTATTCATATATTAGAGATGTGATTAATGATCCCTTGGATATAAAGGAGGGAAATTTAAAGGTAATGCAACAAATTAAGGCAAGGTTGTTTGGATT
>LPNX011112722.1:3400-68785 GCA_001517045.1 Pseudotsuga menziesii
GCCTCATCCATCATTGTCATCTTGAGAGAAGCCTATCGTTCTCTCTTTGTCAGTGACACCAATCCATTCTCCAGAATCCCACTAGAACTCTGTTCCAAACTCTCTATGAAGCTGACAACGGGTTGATCCACCACCCTGTACAATGTGCCTTGTTTGATGGTATGCCTCACTATTTCATCCAAGGTCACTCTCTCTAAATATAGAAGACTTTTTCCATCTCGAAACACCATACTATATCCTTCATCCACCACAGCTAATATTGAGCAAAAATAGTTCAACTCTAGTCCATGCATCCTTCCTACCACCTTCAAAAGAACTTCTTGGCTCGAGTTAAAATCCAACCCATCCAACTCCCTCCATTGCATGTGTGAGCCTGTCTCTGAAACACTAAGGAATACTTCTCATATTCCCATAATTTGGACATATGCATAACCCTCTCTTTCATGGATCTAGGTTTCGCTCTCACAGATCTGATGTCTTCTCTCATAGATATGATGTGGGATTTTTATAATCTGAGCCAAAGAAATTATGGAATGATCACAAACAACTTTATCATATAAACAGAACAACCTGGTGCCTTGGAAGGCGTGCTAGATATCTGGGAGAAACCCTCAATATTCAACAGCTGCAATTGTCTCTAAAGCAATGTGCCCCTCTCTGGCACATGTGACCAATATGACAATTGTGCCCTCTGTTATGCTCTGACCTATGATGGAATCAAGTCTGATATATGCATGGGGAAGTGTGCCCCCTCTTAGTCTCTGAAAGGTGCACCCCACTCCTCTTCCTCTGTTACCTCGGCAACTAAAGAATGCGCCCCTCTGACGATCTCTCTATATGCTTCATTGAAATTCTCTCGGTCACAAATATGGACCCTACTTGCTCAAATATGGCAAGCCTCTCTCATATCTAGACCCCAACTTATGAGATCTATTAGATCTAAACTATATAGTCACATATCTGAACCATGCTATTTAGATCTGGTAGATTTGGTCTCTATCTCACAAATCTAATATCTTAATTGAGTCCCCACATAGATCTGGTATCTAGCTCATAGATATGAGTGTGAAAGCCCCTGACCTTTAACAGGGCTCTAATACCATGTATATTTTCTAGATGTCACTATTCAATCTGGAAATATAAGATCTTAATCAGCCTTAAGTCTCACTAAGCCCCAAGCATATACTTAAAACCCAAATTCTCTATGCCAGAGAAGGTAATAGCTATGCAATATACTTATAACATAAAGAACTAGAAGTATATTTATAACTTAACATATAAAATGGCACTTTCACACATATGAAACTAAGATTTTACCTTGGAAACCCCAAAGGGAGAAACAAGCATTTATGGGGCTTTCTTCAATCTCGAGCCAAAGTAAATAATATAGAGAGTATACAATCAACAGTTAGAAATATAGTAAGAGAACCTAATGGGTCAAACCCCTAGATATACATGCATATGCAACTGTTGCTCTTGGGAAATGTGCCCCGGTTGTTGCCCTAACATTGAATCTATTATCGTTGCCTCTGCCAATCTCTAAACGAAGTATTTTCTCTCTATCCTTTGAAGAAGTGCTCACTCTTCCCTTATTCACTGCTCTACTCTGTCAAATGAAGAATAAAGACCTCAATATCTAAATGACACCCCCAACTGTAGAAGTGTTCCCTTTGTCTTAGAGTTGTGCCCCTTTGTCTTTTACTCGGTCAATCTCTGGATAAGGTCTATCTGAGTTCTCTTCAATCTCTAAAGACAACCCCTTAGTCTCTCTTGGCCCTCCTAGCATCAATATGTGATCCTCTACTCTCACATGTGTGATGTAGCTAGAGAAATGCGCCCCTCTATCTCAATAACACCTCCCAGCTCCTTTGCTCCTCAATATCTGAAGAACCCCTAAGAGATAATCTCTCTCACCACAGGAATGAACTGCCTCCCCTATCTGAGGGGAATGTTCCCTCACTCTCTCAGGAATACGCCCCCCACCTATCCTAGATGAATGCACTCTCCCAGCTCAACTGATTTGCTCAACCCTCTTGATTGCCTAAATATCACAAGAAACACACAACTTTTTCCTTCCGAATGCCCTTTTATATTCCTCTGGTGAGATTGGGGCTCATAAACCCTAATTCGACTCGCATGCAAAAATTCACTTTAGTGTGTTTATGCATTAAAAACATGTAAATTGCATGCATGCCATGCAACCTCCATGCACATCCATGTAAACTGTTATCTCCCAAAAAGTGCATCGTCATTTTGGGTGATAGAATGTGTTAAAAATTTTATTTTCTGTGAGTCTTGGATGTGCCAAATGTCAAGCTACATATCAATCATCGAATTCCAGTCCACATGTCAATTCATAAATTGATATATAAATAAAACCCCGCTGAGTCAAACCCCAAGACCGACTGCAGGTGTCCTAGGCGTGGTGAAAGTCTTTGCATTTTGGAAAATCTGATTGATCGAAGATATCTGGCCTCTAATCGTTGTCTTGATTCAAGCCATGGATGAAGTCACAAGCCAGGTCGACACATCATACCACGCCTATTGTCAGTTTCAGATGCCAGATCAATAACCTAGAGACCAGATGTACGCATATGATGTTTGCAGATGCTATAATTAAGAACAGATCAATATGCAAATGCCTCGAGTATAATTATGGGTGCAGCATTAGCACGAGTCAAAGGAACTTCCAAAAAGTTAAGGAATTCAAAGAGAACTTCTAGGAACTTTTCGAAAGACAAGTGGCAGTTTATCCCAGATCTGAAGGGCAGAGTATCCCAACTTTCCAGAATTTCAGGTAACAAATTCTACATGGCAGTTGATTGATGAAAATATTACATCTAGATTTCTAGATATCTTTCAAACAGAGCAGCTGTCGAAGAATTGGTTTAGATATAGTTTTAATTTCAGGATCTCTTCTTTAGAGTTTACTTTGAAAGGCAATATTTCAGGAATCAATTGCCACATTATCAAGATTGATTCTTATCTATATCAAATCGATCCCAGAAGCCTTGGGAGGCTTATCTCCACTTCACCAACTATCAGCACGAGAATGGGACCAGCATATTAACATTTCCTTATGATGAGGGATCATTCCCTATCATTTTGCAATTTCTGTTCTAGTTACTATTTTTAGCTTAACAGATCCATGTTTTGAGGATCTTAAGACTGTTTGTAAAGGCTATAAAGCCTAAGAACTCAGACTGAGAGAAGGGGTTCAATCTTGGAGAGAATTTGGCCTATGTACTGATTGCTTATCCTAATACAAATCACAGTCTTCTTTTGCTACTGTTATCCGACTTTTTTTTCATCTATCTTTATGTTCTGTACTCTGTTTAAGTTTAGCTCAACTTTATGCTCATGACTTGAATGAAGGAATTCCTTACTTTTTAGTATGACCCTGCATGCCAAATGTACTTGGTTATCTGACCCTGCATTCCAAATGTACTTGGTTATCTGAATAGTATTCTTCATACCTTTCTTGTTATATTGCATCTGATTGACAGTTTCTAAAAGCACTGGTTCATTAAGATATTCTGATAAGTAAATCTCCTCATTGTGCTTTCTTGGTATCCCATTGATCCACCTATTGAAAAACATTCATTTCTTAAGTTACCAAGCATACTTAGCCATAACCACTAAGTAGTTTCTTGGAGTGATAACAAATTGGCGACGTTGCCGGGGAACGAGTTGAGAAGCTGAACTTCCTGGGAGACGACAAAGATCTATTCCTTGATGATAGACAAGGATTAGACACTTCACTGGTTATATATCTTCTATCTGGCGACTCCACAACATCATTCTGGCTCCAAAGAGATCCAGTACCATAGCAAATCCACAAGGACCCCTGGTGTCTCCAGTATCAAATCCAGATCAAATTTTGAAGAAGGAGAAGAAAATCAAAGGTCAAGCAGTACAAGAAGGTAAATCTGATAACCCTTTGTCCCACTTTTTCAAACCTTTGGCTGCACCCTCCCCTACCTTTGTAAGCTCGACTGCTGTCACTTTTTCTGCTATACCTAATACCACAGTCACGATGGCTGGAGTGGGAGGAGGTCTCACCAAGACGGAGCAGATCTTAATTGCTAGATATGCACCTTTGCAGCTGCCCCATCCACTGTCCCAGATGCCTACTAATGATTATCAGAAATATATGCCTAAATTTTTTGGGACAGGAGAGTGCACAGCAGAAGAGCATCTTGAAACATTTTATGCTTATGCTGAAAACATAAACATCGAAGCAGAAGATGTTTGGATGAGAATCTTCGTACAGAGCTTGGATGGTGAAGCCTGGAAGTGGTTCAAAAAACTACCTACTGCCTCTATAGGAGACATCACAGCACTCGATGATGCCTTCTTGAAAGAGTGGGGTGACAGGAAAGATTATCTGCATTATATTACTGAGTTCGGAAATCTCAAGCGGAAAAATGGTGAGTCCATATCTGACTTTTCTAAAAGGTTTAATAAGCTGTATGATAGGATCCCAGAAGTCATCAAACCCTCTGAGACCTCTGCTCAGATTACTTATTCCGGAGCTTCCGATTATCAATTCTGTTTATTGTTGAGAGAAAGAGAGCCTGAAACTCTTTCAGCTATGCAAGAAGCTGCTATCAAAGTTGAATCTAACTTGCTAGCCTCAGAAAAATTAAAAGGGAATATTGATAGGAAGAAAAGAACTGAAGAGGCTTCTACTTCCTCAAATTCTAATCAAAAAGTTGACAAGCTAGCAAAGATGCTTGAAACCTTGACATATGAAATGTCAAAAATCAAGCTTGATGGTAAACCTCCTGCCAAGGGTAGAAATCAAAATGACTACCCGAACAGAAACCAAAATCAGAATCAAAGTTGGAGGAGAAACAACCAGCAGGTTTAGCTTATGCAGAGAGAGAAGAATCCTACTGATGAACAGAGGATCAGAGCACCATTCCAGAAGGCTGTCCTATTTGAGGAAGATGAAGATGAAGTCCAAGAGTTAGAGGAAGATATCCATTGTGTTGAGGATGGAGATGAGCAGATTTTTCTGACAAAGTCTGACTATGAAGGGTCATTGTTTGATCAGCAGTTGAACCAGCTCTATGAAGATCAGTGTGTGTTACAGGCTGATGAACAGACAGGGTATAATCTGAGATCAAAAAAGAGTCCCGGGAAACAGAGTACTCCAGCTCCTCCGAAGAAGACTGCTACTCCTGCAAAGCAGCCAGCCAAAGATGTTCAGAAAGCACCCCAGTCCCAGCCAATGGTAAGAGCTCATTCTTCTGAACCTGAAAAAATTTCTTCTTCATTCAATTTAGAAACAGAAATTCAAAAGCTTAAGATTCCAGTACCCCTTGTCGAATTGATGAAGAATGAAGTTTTCCGAAAGGATATCTGTAAACCCCTTGATCACAAATCTGTTTCTTTTTCTTCTGATACCATAAATTTGTCTGATGATAAGCCAAACATTGTCCCGAGCCCTATGATTGAAGATAGGGACGAAAGCTGCCCTCCTTTTTATGTCTCTTTAAATATCCATGAAAAGACCTTGCACAATTGTCTCCTAGATTCAGGTGCTTCCCATAACCTGATGTCCAAAACAGTCATGCATGGATTAGGATTAGAGATCACCTGCACTTACCATGATTTGTTCTCCTTCGACTCTAGAAAGGTGAAATGCCTCGGGTTGATAAAAGATCTTGTTGTTTCTCTATCCTCAGCCCCGATGAAAATCATGGTTATGGATGTAGTAGTTGCTTATATCCCGCCCAAGTTTGGGTGCTTACTGTCTAGGTCATGGATGAAAAGACTAGGAGGAACCCTGCAAATGGACCTTTCCTATGCCACTATCCCAGTCTTTGGTGGAGAAAATAAAAGGTTATACCGTGAGTCCCAGCTCGCTTTCATCATCAGTGATGAAAAGAACCCAGCAAACCATCCAGTATATTCAGTGGACACGGGAATGGGCTCCTGTATTCTGCAGATTGATGATTCATTACCCGAATCATTGTCATTGAAAAAGCCTATGGTTCAGCCCATTGACATTAGTGAAGAAAGAGGGGTATGGACTATGTTTTTTGATGGAGCATGCACCAAAGAGTCTGCTGGAGCAGGTATTGTCTTCATCTCTCCTTCAAAGGAGAAGACACAGCTGTCATTCAAGTTGGATTTTCAGGTAACTAACAATATTGCTGAATACGAAGCCCTGCTGTTGGGGCTGAATTCCGCCAAAGAAATGGAGATCAAGAAGTTACATGTATTCGGAGATGCTGATCTAATTGTCTAGCAGGTCAACAAATCATTCCAGGCAAAACATGTCAGGCTCAAGGCCTACAGAGACGAGGTACTCAGAATTATCCCTTTTTTTTCTGAGTTCAAAATAGCACATGTGCCTAGATTGATGAATGAAATGGCTGATTCTTTAGCTATTTCAGCATGCACTTTCATTTCTCCTCTGCCTCCTAAATTATCATATGAGATTCAAATGAAATATAGGCCATCATTTCCTGATAACATAAAATTTTGGAAAGTATTTGAGGATGATGCAGAGTTGACCAGATTTCTGAATCTCATAGATGAGTTTGCTGACCTCGAAATTGATGAAGAAAATCAAAATGAACAGGCTGCTGAAAAAACCAGATTTAAAAGCAAAATTGGGGCACACGAAATAGTTCATCTTTCTTCTAACAGAATTCCTAAGGGGCTGGTCCCTTTGGAGAAACTTTTTTGACAGTAATGACATGGCTGTCAAGGTTGAAAAGTCAGAAGAAGAGTCTAATGTTTTCCCGCTGAATTTGTCAAGTGAATTAGATCCGAGGTTTGTAAATTTAGCTTCTCATTTAACAGAACAGCAGAAGTCTGAGTATGCTGGCCTGTTGAAAGAGTTCTCTGACATCTTTGCATGGAAGTATTCAGATCTAAAGACATATGACACCGAGATCATTCAACACAAAATCCCACTGAACAAGGATACCACTCCTTTCCGACAGAAGCTGAGATCTTTCAGTCCAATGTTGCTGCCCACAATGGAAAAAGAAATCAGAAAGTTGCTTGAGGCTAAAATCATTATCCCGCTTAGATACTCAGATTGGATTGCAAATATTGTCCCCGTGAGAAAAAAGAATGGTGAAATCAGACTCTGTGTCGATTTTAGAAACTTAAACAAGTGCTCCCGAAAGGACAATTATCCATTGCCCAAAATGGAGCACATCTTGCAGAAGGTTTCAGGAGCAAGTGTCATGTCTTTTATAGACGGTTTCTCGGGATACAATCAGATTTTTGTTCATCCTAAGGACAGAGAAAAGACAGCCTTCACGACTCCATGGGGCACATTCATGTACCAGAAGATGCCTTTTGGTCTCATGAATGCCGGGGCTACTTTCCAACGGGCAATGGATATTGCCTTTGTCGGAGAAAAGGATAAATTTTTCCTTATATATCTCGATGATATCACAGTGTTCTCTCACAGTCATGATGATCATTTGCTGCATTTGAGAAAGGCATTCGAGAAGTGCAGAAAATATTGGATCTCATTGAATCCGAAGAAGTCATTTTTTGCACTGAAGGAAGGTAAAATGCTCGGTCACATTGTTTCAGCAGAAGGGGTTAAAATTGATCCCAAGCAAGTGGAGGCAATCCAAAATTTGTCACTGCCTAGATCCAAGAAAGATGTCCAATCTTTTCTTGGCACTATCAACTTCATTCGCAGATTTATATCAAATTTTGCAGAATTGACTAAGCACATTACCAACATGTTGAAGAAAGATTCTGAAATCAGATGGACTGAACAGGCAAAAGCTTCTTTTCATAATATCAAAGAAGCAATCACTTCAGCTCCGGTTCTAATCAGTCCAGACTTTGAAAAAGAATTTTTCATATTTTCATTTGCTTCACATGACACTATTGCAGCTGTTCTTTTACAGAAAAATGATGATGGACAGGAGTAGCCTGTTGCCTTTTTTAGTTGAGTGCTCCGTGATGCTGAGCTCAAGTATGAACCTATGGAGAAGCAAGCATATGCATTGATCAAAGCCTTGAAGGCATTCAGAATTTACATTCTCCAATCTAAGGTAATCGCTTATGTTCCCTCTAGTTCAGTCAAAGATGTTTTGATTCAACCTGACATTGATGGCAAAATGAGTAAGTGGGTAGCAAAGCTGATTGAGTTCGACACCGAAATCAAACCTGTCAAGATGGTCAGAGGGCAAGGACTTGCTCGGTTGCTGGCTGAAGAGAATTGCAAAGCATTAAAGATTGATGATGAGAAAGAAGGTACAGCAGTTTTCCAGTTTGAAATTTCAGCGAATCAAATGAGTACAGATTTACAGGTAACATCCTATATCTCAGACTGTGAATGGTACAGGGATATTGTTTTCTTTCTGCAAAATTTATCTCTACCAGAGGGACTAACCAGAACTCAGGGAAGAGCTCTCAAGCTCAAAGCTACAAATTTCTGCATCAAAGATAACCTGCTGTTTTGGAAAGATCCTTTAGGGGTTCTCCTGAGATGTGTGACAAAAGAGGAGTCTGTCAAGATAATGACTGAATTTCATGACAGTATCTATGGTGGACATCACTACTGGAAGACCACAGTCCACAAGATATTGAGAGCTGGCTATTATTGGCCTCGGATGTTTTCTGATGTATTTGCTTTTGTTAAAGCATGTGACAAATGCCAAAGATTTCAAGGAAAGGAACAGCTGAAATCTTTACCTTTGAAGCCCATCACAGCTATTGGCCCATTCCAGCAATGGGGCCTGGACTTCATTGGAGAGATACATCCTTCATCAAGCAATCAGAGTAGGTGGATATTGGTCGCCACAGATTATTTCACGAAATGGATTGAAGCCATTCCCACGAGAAATGCTAATCATAAGGTTATTATTGACTTTCTGTTTAGTAATATCTTTTCAAGGTTTGGCTGTCCCAGGAAGATGATTGCAGACAATGCTCCTGCCTTTAATGACCAGCATTTGGTGAGTTTATGTGAAGAGATGGGGATCAAACTAGCTCATTCCACATCATATTACCCACAGGGCAATGGACTGGCTGAGTCTTCCAATAAAAGTGTGTCTCGTATCATCAAGAAATTGCTGGAGGAAAACAAGAAAAGTTGGGACAGCAAGTTAAAATTCGCCTTGTGGGCTGACAGAGTGACCAGCAAAAAGTCTATTGGCACATCTCCATTTAAGCTAGTATATGGTACTGAAGCCATATTCCCGGTCCAACTTGTGTTACCGGTGACTAGTTTCCTTCAAGAGGTCGGCTCTGAACCTGATGATCACACTAGGAGAGTTTTTCAATTGGTGGAGTTGCAGCAGGAGAGAGAGCATCTGATAGAAAAGTCTGAAAATCACCAAATGAAGGTGAAAAACACTTTTGACAGGAAAACAAAAACAGGGATGTTCAAAACATGTGATTTGGTCTTGAAGTGGGATGCAGCTAGACAAAAAAAGGGACAGCATGGTAATTTTGATGCTTTATGGACTGGTCCATACGTTATTGCAGAGGTATATCACAACAACACTTTTGTTCTTCATCATCTGGATGGAGAGATTCTTGCAGGTGGCCCATTTAATGGGCGGTTTTTTGAAAATCTATTTCTCATAAAGGCCTCTGGCCTTTTTCATTGTAAATATTCATCATTTTTGTTGTTGTTTAGAGTCAGTTTGTCAAAATAAACTCCATGCCCAATGGGAGTACTAGATTAGGTGTCAGTTTTATTTTCAAGGATCTTCTTTTTCCTGAGTATTGTCATGAGTTTAATCTTTCGAAAGTAGAACTTTAGGGAGAGTATGCTGCTGTAGAGGATACTATTCATCATGATCAGGAGATCATTGATTCACCTCATGATAACCTTAGTGATACTTTTGCCATCATATCAAATGCACCTACTGATGTATGTTGTCATGAAGATGAGATTGTTCCCTCTGAAAAGTTTGAAGATGTTGAGCATATTGACAAATTTACAAGTGACATTTTCAGATCTACTGAGATTGAAGAAGACAGCCTACAATTTCCAGATTTGCAGGGGCTGTCTAATCTTCAGCTAGAACACGTGAATCATGATCCCGGATTTGTTGATGTTGCAGCAGCATATGTTATGAGCAGCCCACATCTTCCAGACTTGCTGAAAAAGACAGATTGCAGCAGACTTTTGCAGGAAGGATAGCAAAATGATTCAAATCAGAAATTCAGTTCATATGTTTCTTCAGCAGATCTCAAGCAGTCTACATACAGCAGTGAGTTTTGTGGAGGAAATGAAGAGCAGCTGCAACACAGTCAGTTGGAGCAGCAGCTCCAAAAGGTATTTCATTGTGATTTTGATGATCCTTTTGCTGACTATTTAAAGTCTATGAGCAGTATAGATCTTAAAAAATTTCTGCCAAAAGAAGATTATCTTTATCATCTATTCAAACCTCTTTTCTGCGTGAAATGGTCTCCATTGTTTCTTGGGTCAAGATCTAGCATGATGGCATTAAAAAAGTTCCTTACATGGCTTCATTGGAAGCATCACTTCATTTGATAAAAGGTAGTACAGTTGGTTAGTGTAGGGGTAGGTAGAGAAATAAGCTCACCATACGAGCAGTTAAATCTTTTTCAGTTTTGCTCAATTCATGAATAAGCAGAACAGGTTGCATGTAAGCTACAGGTGGGATACAGGTTTGCAGAGGGATCAGTGTTAAAGACTTGATGACTCCATGCCCAATGCTAAGGCTACTGGAACTACTAGGTTCTTCGGAACCTCACTGGGAGGATTCCATCCCTGAGTAGGAGCCAAATGTTATCTCCCAAAAAGTGCATCGTCATTTTGGGTGATAGAATGTGTTAAAATTTTTATTTTCTGTGAGTCTTGGATGTGCCAAATGTCAAGCTACATATCAATCATCGAATTCCATTCCACATGTCAATTCATAAATTGATATATAAATAAAACCCCGCTGAGTCAAACCCCAAGACCGACTGCAGGTGTCCTAGGCGTGGTGAAAGTCTTTGCATTTTGGAAAATCTGATTGATCGAAGATATCTGGCCTCTAATCGTTGTCTTGATTCAAGCCGTGGATGAAGTCACAAGCCAGGTCGACACATCATACCACGCCTATTGTCAGTTTCAGATGCCAGATCAATAACCTAGAGACCAGATGTACGCATATGATGTTTGCAAATGCTATAATTAAGAACAGATCAAGATGCAAATGCCTCGAGTATAATTATGGGTGCAGCATTAGCACGAGTCAAAGGAACTTCCCAAAAGTTAAGGAATTCAAAGATAACTTCTAGGAACTTTTCGAAAGACAAGTGGCAGTTTATCCCAGATCTGAAGGGCAGAGTATCCCAACTTTCCAGAATTTCAGGTAACAAATTCTACATGGCAGTTGATTGATGAAAAGATTACATCCAGATTTCTAGATATCTTTCAAACAGAGCAGCTGTCGAAGAATTGGTTTAGATATAGTTTTAATTTCAGGATCTCTTCTTTAGATTTTACTTTGAAAGGCAATATTTCAGGAATCGATTGCCACATTATCAAGATTGATTCTTATCTATATCAAATCGATCCCAGAAGCCTTGGGAGGCTTAGCTCCACTTCACCAAATATCAGCACAAGAATGGGACTAGCATATTAACATTTCCTTATGATGAGGGATCATTCCCTATCATTTTGCAATTTATGTTCTAGTTACTATTTTTAGCTTAACAGATCCATGTTTTGAGGATCTGAAGACTGTTTGTAAAGGCTATAAAGCCTAAGAACTCAGACTGAGAGAAGGGGTTCAATCTTGGAGAGAATTTGGCCTATGTACTGATTGCTTATCCTAATACAAATCACATTCTTCTTTTGCTACTGTTATCAGACTTTTTTTTCATCTATCTTTCTGTTCTGTACTCTGTTTAAGTTTAGCTCAGCTTTATGCTCATGAACTTGAATGAAGGAATTCCTTACTGTTTAGTATGACCCTGCATGCCAAATGTACTTGGTTATCTGACCCTGCATTCCAAATGTACTTGGTTATCTGAATAGTATTCTTCATACCTTTCTTGTTATATTGCATCTGATTGACAGTTTCTAAAAGCACTGGTTCATTAAGATATTCTGATAAGTAAATCTCCTCATTGTGCTTTCTTGGTATCCCATTGATCCACCTATTGAAAAACATTCATTTCTTAAGTTACCAAGCATACTTAGCCATAACCACTAAGTAGTTTCTTGGAGTGATAACACAAACCATGCCACCATGAACATGTACATGTATCTCACCGATCAGAAACTAGTGCACCACTGCACTCCACACATCCGACCGAAGAAGTCACAGTATCACTGCATGTCTTCAATCACTAAATCTATGCCACCTACTATAGTGCATCTCACACTCTAAGATATTGCATATGCTGATGAAGTACCTCCATGCTAGGCAGAACCACATGGAGGACATCCCGAGATACACCTTTATCTCTAATACCCCCTCTTAACGAGGGATGCCCTTCAAACAAGTCTTTGAATCCATCCCTCTATTGATCTTGTACTCTGACATGCATACTTGTTCTTGATTGTAATGCTCTAAGATATCTCATCTCACTCTTGACCATTATCCTACTATATCATCTTGACTCCTTTTATGTTGTTGGACACTCCCAACATAGAAGTGCATGTCGATCAATAAAACTAACAGGGACATAGTTTCAACATGGCAATATAAGGAGGTCTAATATTTGGCTAAATGAAGCTTATAGCTGCAAATTATATCGAGATTTCACTTGGTATAAATGGTTATAATGTCATGGATATCATACAAGGAAGGAACTTATCACTTATCAAGAGAAAGGGGAGAAAAAAGAGACTAAGTGATGGAATTCCCCTTAGAGCCCTAATTATCTTATATAAGCAAGGTGGGGTGTGTAAATTTTTAAATGACCAAATCCGGGTTTTCAGTTTCAATGAGTTTGACATAGTTCAATGTTCATTTCACAAATGCATAAATAAACTGAAGCTCATAAATGAAAACACATTGAATCTTTTACTTTCAAATGCATACCATAAACTGGAAATCAAACACATTAATAGGAGACAAGATATTTGGGCAATGTCCCTGGAAAAACCCTTAAGGGAAAACCAATTCCAAATGAGATTTTATTATGAGCTCATAAAGGAATAATTCTAGAAATTACAACAATACATTTTAGTCAATTAATGCATTGTAATTATTGTAAATTTTTAATGTTTCCAACCAGGGTTCAAGTTTTCTTTAGTACATGTCATTTAATGCCCAATCCCATTCATATTTAACTGTTTCTAATGAATTTTTAGATGGGAAAACTAGTGTACTTGAAACACATGGAAATTTTTACAAACTTTTAACAGCGAAAATAAAAGTACAACCACACCATAAAATTTAAGACACTGAATGTTTAGCCAAATAAGCTCAAGAAAAACCCCGAAGGGAAAACTTGTGAGAGATTTTATTTTTCTTTCTTCGAAGAAGGTGCATAAATAAATAAACAGTATAGACAACTCATATCAACCACTAGAGCAATATTTTCAGCCCTTGAATTATGTGCAAATCAGTCTCAAAATGCGTGTTGGAAAGAACACTATGGGTTGCCTGTTAGTGCCTTGAATAATGTGCTCATTGTATGTCCTGTTGTCCTCATTTTTGTGCCTATACACTCAACAATTCTTTGCTTGGAAATCTGTGCCTATTAAGTGACTTGAAATTCATGCAAAGACTCCACAATATGACCTACTCACAATACTATATAGATACTTGAATTATATGTTGAGTATGTTGTTTTGAAACACATACTATAGACCTCAAGGTTCATGCCCTTTTTATTATTGTTGTACTATCTTGATTTTAGTGCCAAACTTGTTCTAAAAATCGTGCCCCTTTTAAGCTCCTTTCTCTCTTCTAGAGTTCGACCACTTTCATTTCTTTTACTCTAAAAAATCACTTTGATGAACAATAACAATGGTGCCATGAATCCCTAATTTCCAACCTTTTATTTATGGTAACTACCTCTTTTAACCCAATGGTCAAGATTATATATTGACTCAATGAGATCTAGGGCTAAGAATAAATGCTCATTATTTTCTCATTAAATGATATTAAATGCACTTTTCATCTAAATGTGTAATGCGACATTTTATTACTCACTTCGCTTTATTTCTCATAAAGTCACCTAATTAAAAAACATGAAGTCACTTTTTAACTAAGTCACCTTTTTTAATTAAAACCATGAATACACTTTATAAAGTAACTAGGGAACACATTACCACTTTTCCACCCCTAGGCACCTAAGGTGGAAAAACACATGCCTTGTAAAAAAATTAACACTCCCTCTTACCAAGGAAAGTGTTTCTCACAACTCCCAACTGGTCACTTAAATGATTGAAATTACCTCTTCCCAAGGACTTCATCAAAATATCTTCCACCTGCTCCTCAATTGTAATGTACTGCAACTCCATTTCTCCTCTCTAGACATAGTCACAAATGAAGCGGTACATAATCGCAATATTTTTTTATCTGTCATAAAAACAACATTCTCTTAAAGCTTGATGCAGCTTTAATTATCATAATAAAACATTATCGATCTCAACTCCTAACCAAATAAACCAACCAACAACTTGTGAATCCAAATGGCCTCACAACTGGCTTGACTGACTGCCATATATTCTGCCTCTATAGAACTCAGTGCACCTGACTTTTGTTTTCGAATGAACCAAGACACTATTATTGAGCCCAGACTGAAATAATACTTAGCTATACTCTTCTATTCCATCACACCACCTGCCCAATCAAAATCTGTATAGCCAACAAATCTGACTCCATCTCCTCTCCTGTAATCTAGACCAAAATCTATAGTACCACACAAGTATCTCAACACATGTTTTGCAGCAATACAATGAACTCTCTGAGTCTCCACTATGAACTGGCTCAAAGAGTTCACTACAAAACATATATCTTTGTCATGGTGTTGACTAGATACATCAACGAACCAATGATCTGGCGATATACAGTAGGATCCACCAACTTTCCCTCAAAAGCATGAAGCTTCTTCCAGCTAGTGATCATGGGTGTAGTCATACTTTCCTTGTCCAAGGAAAATGTGCCTCGACTCCTGCCACACCTACAAACCCAAATAGTAATGCATCAACCCAATGTCCTTCATCTCAAAGTCTAACACAAGATCTTTCATGCACTCTGCAATGAGCCTATTTGTACTGGTAATAATCAATTCATCCACATACAGTACCAGAATAAGTGGATCCTCACCAACAAAAACAAAGTAAAGGTTTGGATCTGCCTCACTTTTCTAGAATCCCAACTCCTGCAAATATGCATCAATCTTGGAATACCAAGCTCTCAAAGCTTTGTTAAGCCCATAACGAGCCTTCTTCAACTTGCACACATGGGACTCTCTCCCATATATCTTGAATCCTTGTGGTTTCTCTATTTACACCTTCTCCTGTAAGGCACCATTTGGCAAAAATGTTGTCTTCACATCCATCTGATGAATGCTCCAACCCATCTATGCAACAATAGAGAACATTGATCTGATAGAGGAGTACCTATCCACTAGTGCAAACATCTCCTCATAATATACTCCCTCTATCTGTGAGAAGCCATGCGCCATGAATCAAGCCTTATACTTCTCAATGTTTCCATCTACAACATGCTTGATTTTGTAGATCCACTTGGAAGCCAAAACTGACTTCCCTTTGGGTATTGGAATCACCTCCCACACATCATTCTTCATGATGGAACTATACTCTTCCACCATGGCATCTTTCCATACCTGATGTGTAGTTGCATCTTCAAAAGTGGAAGGCTCTAACTCACGAAGACTAGTCACCACGGCCATGTAGCTAGAAAATATCTTCAGTGCTTTGTTGTCTCTGACCTCTCTCTTGGGTTTTCCAACATACTCAGAAGCTTCCTTCATAAGTCCTTTGAGCCAACTTGGCTTCATCTTCTTTGAAGTAGCTTCCTATGGAGAAAACTCCTCCTGAACATACTCATCTGATAACTTTCTACTTGAAGAAGTGGCATCTGAGGTCTAAGATCCTGTGACTGGTGAGCTAGAACCAAGTGAATCTGAATCACGTGAAAGTGAAACTAGTGTACATGTGACCCATGAACTTGTACCTATACCAATATTCTCTATAGATTGAGTCTATGAACCTAAAGATCTTGAAATTTGTGAACCAGTCAATCCTGAAACATGTGACCCTACACCCTAAAAAACTGGACTCTAAGATGTGCTCACATGTGATGTAGGATCCTAATGCTCCTAATTTAACTCCCGAGACTTTCTAAAGGCTCACTCCTCCTCAAATATCATATCCCTCCTCATAAGAACTCTCCTCTGAGATGGAAGGTATATGCAGAAAGCCTTTGAAGTGTCATCATAACCCACAAAGATGCCTTGTTTTACAGTGGGCTCTAACTGTGTCTTATTATTTGAAGGCACATAAGAATATGTTAGGCAACCAAACTTTGCAAAAGTGGCCTCTCCCATACTTCTTCCCATTGAACATATCCTCAAGAATTGTACACCCCAACGATTGATGTGGACTCTTGTTCTGAACACATACAGCAGTACTGCATGCCTTATCCCAAAGAAGGAAATGAAGACTCTGATCATGGAGCATCACTCAGGATGCTCCCACTCTATCCATGTTCTTCCTTTCAGCAATTCCATTCTGTTATAGAGTATATGGAACAATAAACTGCCTCTTGATTCCCTCCTATCTACAAACTCATCAAACGCACTGGAGTTATACTCACCCCATTGTCTAACCTTAGCACCCAAATCCTCCTCCCTGTTTGGTTCTCCACAAGAGCTTTGAACTCTTGGAACCTCTTCAAGACTTTTCTGATGTCTAGTTTTTCAAGAAGTAGATCCAGGTCTTCCTGAAGAAATCATCAATAAAAATGACATAATATTCAAAACCTATCAATGAATCAAATGACATGGAACCACATAAATCAAAGTGAATCAAGTCAATTACTCCTACTGACTTGTTATTGTTGCTCAAAAAAGCAGTCTTGGTGTACTTCCCCAAAGCACACCCTTTGCACACACCACTCTACTCGGTGTTGAACTCATGTAACCATGTTGTCATATCTCTCAACATCCTAAAACCATGATGATGCAAGTGATCCATTCTCCTATGCCACAACTCACATAGATCACTATTTTTGTTGTTGTGTATCAAAGCAGGATGAGTCTAAAAAAAACTCATATAGTTTCCCACATATGACTCCAATGACAAATGAAGCAAAAGGACTCAATCCCTTGGGAAAAACATACACTTTTCCTTCCAGGACATACACTCCATATGATCATATATCGTCGATAGTGGAAAGTGATACAAGATTCTTCTTCAACCTATGGACATACAAGACATCGCTCAACATCATGGAATCCATGGACTCCCTCTAAAAGTTGGCAATCCCTTTCCCAATTGCTTTGACAGCAGTGTCAGCACCCAATACCACCTCCAAGTTTAAGTCGGTCTCAATGAACTCAGAAAACATATATTGTGGACCTGTCATATGGCTTGAATCCCCGTTGTCAATGTACCAAGTGGATGTAGTGGTGGATGCACTCAACGAATGACCAACAAGCAAAGGATACTCCCTCTAATCCTCCACATCAATGATGGTAATAGATGCTCTCTCTGGATAACCAACATACAAGGAAAACTCTATCTCGAACCGAGCTATGTACTCATCAATCTCTGCAACATTTGGTACTTGTTGTTGCTTCTTCTTCTTGTTTGGACATTGTCCAGCATAGTGTCCAAAATCCTAGTAGGCAAAGCACTTGACTTTACTCATGTCTTTCTTCTGTTCACCACCCTACTTCTTAGTCCCACCCTTGGAATGCATCTTGGACTTCCTCTTTCCTACAGCCGCCAACGCCACATTTTCTTCATCTTCCTTACCATGAGACAAACTAGCATGTATAAAACCTCTCCTGGTCTCCTCCTGAATGAAGTCGTCCCAAAGATGATCCCAATAAGGAAGATGCTCTCGAGCTACAACATACTCCACAAACATTGTTGAGCTTTGGGGTAACTCATGATGTCCTCCATGTGGATTGCCTAACATGGAGAGGCTTTTATCAGCATAGGCAAGTGGGTTGAGTGTGAGATACACTCTACTAGGTGGCATGAGTCCAACAGCAGAGACATGCAAAGAGTTAAGTTACTTTTGTTGTTGCATGCAAAAGTGCATGTATTTTTAAATGCAACAACATGACATTTTGCATAAAAGTGAAATTAGGGATTTCGAAACCTAATTTCACCGAAAGATTAAAAAGTGAATTTCAGGATGCAAAAATCATTATCTTTTGTGATTATCAGAAGATCAGAGCAACTAAGACCATCAGTTGACCAAGGAGTGAACCATATGAGATATCTAGGGCGCATCCTTAAGGGTAGTGAGAGGACAGAGCTTCATATATTGAGGAGTTCCTTCACCTGGGAAGTGAGAGAGATATTTCACTGAACATATTCAGAGACTGAAGCGCAACATCAATAGCATGTTAGAAAAACAAGATCGTAGAGAAATAACAATAAACAAGATGCAAATATTAAACACATTACAAGAGAGACACCAATATAACATGGTTCACCCAAGATGGGCTACATCCACACATAAATTTCTAGTCCTTTTATTATTATATTGTCTAGCAAAATGAAGGGATACAACCTACAACACACCCCCTGCACTTCCTCTTCATTCTCACGGTCTCTCTCACGCAATCATAAAGATTGTTTTACAATGCTACAATACAATACAAAGTCATATTTAATGATTTCCTTTTATAGGGGAATTACCATGGGAAAATACCACGAGTCACCCAATACCATGGGCCCACAAACTATTGGCCAACAAACATCTAGAAAAAAATATTTTAGGGGTCTGTTGGCCCTTGCACCCCCCTGCTAGGATGAGTGTATAGTAAAAATTGGGGTACAAACATGGCTGAACAATAACATCTCTAAATCAAGAAGCTCGAGCTCCGCAACCAACACAACAAAGTGAGCAGTTGGTGAGGAGGATGTGAGCAGGAGCACGTCATACCTGTGGGTGACTTCAAGTAGTTGTTGGCATGTGTGGAAGGATGAGAGGGCCTAGAGAGTTGAGGGTCCTTCATCTGTGACTGAGGAGAGACCATTAGGGTTCGGTCAGAGTCATACCAAAGGCAGAACAACTAGGACGTGTTTCTGAGGAGGGACACAGCTGTACTCCTAGGGGGTGTTTTCACTATTTGAAGACTCGGATCTTCTTCTGAAGCAAAGAAGAGTAGAGCTGAAGTGTTGAGAAAGCATTCTTCATATATTAGATAGAGAGTACAACTTCCAGACATTGCTAGAGTTGAGTTGATATTTACAACATGTGGGTGTACTGTTAGGGGCGCACTTTCCAAGAACAATAGTTGCAACTGCTGTAGATGTAGGGATTTGGCCCCGCAGGTTCATCTTTTGTTCATCTAACTCATTATTCATATATACTTCTTATTCTATATTATATTTGCTCTGGGCTTGAGAGAGATGAAAGCCCCTTTATAGATGGTTTTCCCAAGTTGGGTTTCCAGAGTAAATTCTGAATCATTTGTGTGATTGTTGTTTTATGAGTTGTATGGATGTTCATGTGCTACAAATTCTAATTTAGATATAATTGTATATCATATGGGATTAGTGAATATTGTAGTTGTGTTGAATATCTGGCTTTCTCAGAGCGAGTGGAGACCTTTGAGAAAACTTTACAAACACAACCCATGGCTTGGTCACACCATTCAAGGTTGTTTGTACTAACTCACTACCCTATACAACCTTGTAAGTTGCTCTAAGTTCATATCTCAGCTGAGTGATTTTGGTAAGGTAAGACGCCATGTTTTTAGATTTGAACATCCATATTCTTTTCAACTTCTCTCTGAGTACCATTTTTCGATTTTCATTGAAACTTTGGTACAAATTAGTTAAGGAAGCCCACATTTGAAAAGCATGATCTTTTCCTATCACATGCGGGATTACATGATCCTTCACGGCATCAAGTATAATCCTCTTTGCCTTAATATCCTTCTGGTGAAAAGTTGTATTTGTGTAGCATCTGTAGGTACTATAACTGGTTTAACCTAAGTATTGTTAATTATGTCCCATAGTTCATTCTCTTAAAGAATCAATACTATTCTAGCCTTCCATGGAATAAAGTTGGATTCCATGTCCAGCCTATCTTCAATCCTCAACCTAGTAGCCATGGCCCTCACTAAAAGTAAGTCTGAGAACCTGTGTAATGAACTCAACCACTTGTTTTTTTCCTTTCTTCCAAATCTGAAATTTATCACTGATTTTTATTTGTGCTCCTCAAATTTGGGTTTGATACCATCTAAATTTTTTATGTTCTGAACCCGATTTCAAGTTTTCTTTAGTACATGGCGTTTAATGTCCAAACCCCATTCGTAACTATTGCTAATGAATTTTTAGACATGAAATCTATTGTACTTGAAACAAATGGAATTTTTTACAAAATTTTAACAACAAAAAATAAAAGTATTGCCAAACCATAAAATTTATGACTCGAAATTTTTAATAGGCTCAGGAAAAAACCCGAAGGGAAAACCCATGAGATATATTTTATTTTTCTTTCTTCAAAGAAGGTACATCAATAAATAAACAATACAGACAACTTATCTCAACCACTAAAGCAATATTTTCATCCCTTGAATTATGTGCAACGAACAACCTTGAATTCTATGCAAATCAGTGTCTGAATTGTAAATTTATATCTCATTCCCCAACCCGGTTTCTAGCCACCATTTTTAACATTGTTTAATGTAAAACCCAATTTAGATTCAGCTACAAATTAGTTCTTTTTCACATAAACAATTTGACTGAAACACGTGAAGAATTTTACAACTTTAAATAAGCAGTAATAAGCACATTCACACATGAAATTGGATAGGTTTGGAGAAATCAGGAATGTGAACTGTCACTTCCTTGTTGTATACAAGACCAATTTTGTGCTTGTTGTGGTTGATCTCTTCCCAATGTCTGATAATGGGCTTGGAAAGAACAAGCAAAACCTCTGTATGCATATCTTCATCTTCATTTTCTTTCACTTATGACATGGGGCCATTGATTTGCTTATGTGCTTCTATAGTGGCGTCATTATGTGCAGGATGCTCAACGGAATCATGAAAGGAATTCTTTTGAACATGAAGAGGTTCATAATGTCTTTCTTCTCCTATGAGCAGTGACTCAAGCTATAGGAACTCAAGTCTATCTAGTGACTCTTACACGCAATTCTGAATGTGAGTGAGGATGTTTTTGTCGATCATGACAGTGTTGTCGATAATAAAAAACAATAGAGTGTTCAATAACTCTACAAGTTCGTTTAATCTTTCCATTGAAGATAAGTGACTTAAAATGAAGAAAGATTTCTTACAAATCCATCATTTACAACAAGACTCAACAACCAAGCTTAGAAAATGAGGGGTGTCTGTCTCAATCGATTGAGAATGCACCCGAGTACAATGCCTCACACGAAATAATTTCAAACACAAATGAACTTGAAGTTACAAAGAATCTAAATGCTTTACCTCCGCAAAAATAATGTAGGTCTACAATCATAAATAGCTTGAGATCATACCTCTTCAACTATATTATGGACTTGAATTCTTTGGAATATTGTTGGTGTTGACATTTTCGAGAGAAATTCATGTTGCAAATGTCCAGCCAAGGGGACACCACATGGCTACAGTGAAATCTTCACGGGAATGTTGACGTAGAAAGACCAAAATATCATGCAACTTCGAGGCGACAGGTTCAAAATTTTGGCAACGTGTTGTGGATTCATGCTCCTTCATGAATAATAGATTATTGTACTTCATTAATAATAGATTAATGTACCAGAAATTTCTTACCTATAAAGTTATTTAATGACAATAATGTTAGTGATGTCTTCATTATTTATTAATATTAATTATTTAACAATCAAAATCAATTATGAATTATAATAGCAACAATGCAATATAGTGTTATTTTTCAAATATAAGAGGAAACTTAGAGGGAAAGTTGATTGAACTAGTTATTCCAAGTGTTCACTATTAACTTGTGAAGTGCTTGAACATGTTGAATTGAAAAAAGCATATTAATATTCCTCCAAAACTTGGATTGCTTACAATATTTATATTATCATTAACATTTATATTTATATATTAGAACAAAATTCACCAAGATTTGACTCATGAATAATAAATAGTGTAAGAAATTTCTTACATATAAAGTTATTTAACGGCATATTAATATTGTGTTTGTGAATATTATTAACCATTTCAATAATGACACTAAGTGTTACTACTTTGTTTGTGTTGAGTATAAGTTGTTATACTAGTACAATGTTGGCATCACTTTAAAATCTACAAGAGAAAATATTTTAGAAGTCTAGGTGTGTCGTTTAATTATCAAAATCAAATCGTTATGAATTAGAATGCAATAGAGTAGTATGATTCAATATATATCAAAATATAATAAGGAATATTAGGGGAAACTCGCTTCAAACCTTATTGTAAGTGCGTCTTGCATGTATTCATAGACCAAGTCTAAAAAATGTTCTTTTTAAGTGCATTATTGAATTCGATTATGAACATTTGATATAGTGAGAAGTTATCTTGATGTAAACAAAACATTGAAAAGTTAAATATTGAATGGTGTTATGTATTTCGCATAAAGAATCGTCACATGAATTAACATTGAATTTGAACCAAAATTTGCATACATATACTAAATAATATAAAATTCCTCAAAAAATAATATGAAGAAAATATTTGATATACTACAAACTTTGAAAATTGTTTCTTCATATAGATTGGTCCTTCAAAGAACAAAATCATATTCATGAATCATCTCCACCTAATCTCTCTATATTCGTTCAAGTAGATCAAGCACAGCTTCTACACCACATTTATTTATCTATGTCTTCTTACAATGTTCTTTCTTTGGCATCCATGTCCAAACTATGGTATTAATTGGAATAGATCCAAGATTTGTGTCATCAATATCTCGTACCCAATATTGTTCTAAAGAAATTCCCTTGTATTTCCCTGAACTAGGCTTCCACCAATCAACATTCACATAAAGAGTCTCACTTTCATCATCCTCGAAGATATTTGAGGTGGCTTTTGCCATCCAAATCATCTCTCTTTCATCCTAATTTCCTTATCTAACTAGCAACATCTTAACTTTCTCAACATCAGTCATAGGATTGAATGTTGGCTTTGGCTTGTTGCACTTGGGTCCAACATATATTGGTTCATCTATCACATTATCAAAATCCCCATCCATAATACCTGAGATTCCATTGAATGCATTACAATCAGCATTAACAGTTTGCCTTGTCTTGGGCCAGAAATCCTCAGAAGATGAATCACTTCCATCCACTATTATATGATCATTGTAGATTTCATCTAATGCATCGAGAACTCTTTCCCAATACTCTACTTTATTTTTCCATTCCCCTATAACAATTGGTGAATTCTCATTGCCAATAGTGTCTTTCCACATTTTTATGTATGATGTTATTCCTTCCTTTAGTTCTTTTAAAGAGACATCATTCTCTTTGGGACCTAAGAAAGATGGCCTCCCTGTGGGCAATTTAGGTCGACCCTCATCATCTATATTCCACAACTAAATTGGTTTTGACCACTCAATATCTCTAATTGATTCTTTATACCTCATCACTGGAACATCATTGAGTACAATAAATTGGAAATACTGGACATTAAGATGTCCAACTAGTGCATCTTTTCCCTCCTTGATGTATCCATTAAGGAAAGTTTTGAAGTCATACACTTTGTTAATAAGTGTTGGTGGAAACACTAGTTTTTCTTCTATTATGCGATATGTATCCATCATTTCAGGTAAAGAATATATATTTTTACTTTTCAAGTAAGAAGACATTCTTCCATAGGTTCCATCTATGTCTTCATGGGTGTGACCCATAAGCAAGAACCCAACATCAATAGTGATGAAGATACCAAGTGCAGTTAATAGTGATAAAAACATGAAAACATAATGATTCTTATTATCACTTGTTGCATTGTCCAACTGTAACAACAAATGTGGAGGAAGAGGTTTAAAATCAGCATTCTGATTTTTTGATCTACCATGAGATAGAAAATCATCCTTGTACACTCTACATTTTGAGTAAATAAAGGTTTCAAGTAATGCATTTGAAAGTGGACTTCTTGAACTTCCACTCTCATAAAGTAGATCACCATACATATCAAGATGTGGGTCTTCAAGGTCCCTCAAGCACTTTGCAAGAGATGTAATGGTAAATTGTGATCCCATGTGTACAAATGGTAGGGAGAAATGACCAAAACCTCCTGTGATATTCCCATGTGTTAACATACCTGTCAATGACAAACCCAAGTTTGTTCCTGTAATAGATTTTGATTTGACACATAATCTTGGGGTTGAAGTCATTGTTTTGTCCATTTTATCATGGATAATGCTCAAATACTCCTTTGGAAACCGCTCTGAGATAATTCTATGTGCATGGTAGCAATATCTTCCACACATAACAATATTGTTATGCTTGTTTATTCTACCTCGCGCCTTTTCCTCCAACTCTTTTGTACTTGTTGACTTCATCTGTGCTTTCAACCTTATACATTCACTACATTTAGTAAAGTTAGTGTTCTTTGAGAATGCCACATCTCGCAAATGAGTATTCCAGATCTTGCTCATTCTTGGCTGTGATATTGATGGATAATTGAGCTTTTGAAGAGCCTCATTGATCTCCTTTAGCAAAGAACTTTGTGTGTAACTTGAAGGCAACAATTTTAAAGGAACAGACATTCCATCTTCTTCAATTTGATCTGTTTGGTTTGGTGAAAGATATGAATTATCCATGACAATTCTGTGCAAAATTTCTATGGCTGCAACAATGTGTGCACGTGCTTTGCATTTGTTGGTATTACCATGAATGGCTTTGATGTCTCCATGTTGGAAATATTGTAGGTAGTTATAGAAGGTGCTTTGAGGAATCTTATGTATCTTGTACCATGCTTTCTTACAAATACTATTTCCATTAAATTGCATGTCCTTTACTTTCTTAACAATAGGAGGTAGGCCAGCCCACACGAGTGTGGCTCATTGGCGGTTCCGTTGTAATGAAGTTGTTTGTAAATTGGAGGTCACGAGATCAATCCCACTCGGTTTTAACCGTGTCCCATGTCTTGCGGCGGGTGTGGGGCACCTAGGTTTATAGTGGTAGTGGGAATGGATCCCTAGACCCTGTGTCACGCGAGCAGCCCGACCCTAGTTGCCGATTCCCATAGTCATATAAAAAATCAAAAAATAAATAAAAATAAAAATAAAAACAATAGGAGGTAGGCCATGGTCATGGCTCTTTGACATGCATGTGTTTGATAGGAGTGAATTCAAGACAAATTCCCTACTACCATTTTTATGTATGTGTTCCATACCCTTTCTAGCATCTGCAATGGCTTTCCTATCCACATGTTGAAGACAATCTTATTTACAACATTCATCTGTTGTTAAAATTTGGATTTCTTTCTCTTCGTCTATCTTTGCTTGACATTTTCCAACTTCTTTTGTAGCACTAACTTGTTTAATCCTTTTAAATGGCCTCGTTACATGCATATCAATTGATTCTAGATTTTTATCATTATAAAGATCCTTGTCCCATTTATTTAGGGGACTTGTGTCCTCTATAATATCCCATACCACCATTTCCTTGGGTGGTTCCTTGAACTTTTCCTTGACCCTTAAAATATCACCTTCATTATCCACCAACTTATTTATTGGCCATCTAACCAAACAATGTATAGACTTATCCCCAATTCTACATCTTTCGCAATTTCCATATATGTCTTCTATAAAAACACCTAATTCCATTTCACCTAGATTTTCACCCTCAACCATGTCATCCTCGTGGACAAAGACTATCATCCCTTTGGCAATGTGCATGCTTGTTCCTGTGCATTCATGTATAAGAGCAACATTTTTACATGTGAATGTAACCTTATCTTGGGGAATATTTATGCGATGATCATGACAATGTGGTTCCAAATCTGATTCTGGCCAAACTTCATAAGATTCCAATGCACCCCCTAGTGTGTGCTCAAATCCTGTTGGATGTGGTAGAAGAGCATTATGTTTCAACACCTTCTCAATTTTAACCATTATGCATCCTTTCTTTACCATCCTTCCATGCACCTTATGCCCAAGTTTTGTATTGAATATGGAACCCTCACCCACATTCACTCCATGTTGCAAAAGATCCACCTTATCTCCAATAGAAAATGCAAAAGAGACATTTGCACCTGTACAACAAATTAAAGAAACTTAGTATTTGCTTAAAAAAACATTTAATGTAATATCAATAACATTTAACACATGCTTCAAGATTTTGATGTACCTATGTTATGCCTCAAATCTATGATCTTCCATGGATGTATGTCCCCTTCATCAACATCTTCCACAATTAAATGTGGTTTAGTGACATCAATTATCAAAACCATAACACAGCCTACATTAACACTTTCTCCGCCAAAATAAGTTTTAGTCTCTGTAGATTCAACCCTTCCTATCCCAATAACTTGACTGTTAATTAGGAGATCAACATAGTCTCCTCTTGCCAAAATTATAGTTTCCATTGCAACTCCTTCCAATTCTGTAACACAATTGAATTGTAATTTGTAAATAAGGTTAAACCATGTCAAGTGTGCACTTATATTTTAGCAAAAACACAACCTTCAAAAAAGTAATATAGTTGCAACAATCCAATACATTATGGTAGGCATTTTGTTTGCAATANGTATTTAACTTTGGACATGATACTTGTATTATTGATGTATGTGCTCATAAGAAATTTGTAGAAGTTGGAGGAACACATCAAGGTCCTTTGTAAAATCTAAGAAATTCCAAGATAGATGCTATGTTAAATGTCAAGAAATGTACCATGAGAAGGAGAAATCATACTTATAGCTCCTTAGTGAAGTTGTTTGACGCTTGAACTTGATAAGTTGGAATCCAAGCTAGAGATTTTCTCCAAATAAAAACTAGTACAGGCGCATTACCAACAACAACATTGCATTGTTAAGAAAAACTAGAGCCTACTAGCACATGTTAACTTTCCTTCTAGTACAAACACAAGCTCATATAAAACAACATTGCACTATGAAGGAAAGCTAGTGCATGCTAGAATAAAATATAACTATTAAAAGAAAGCTAAAATACTAAAATATAACAACTATTAGCTTTCCTTCTAGCACAAGTACAATTACATTGCCAACAACAACATTGCACCGTGAAGAAAAGCTAACACTCACTAACTTTCATTATAGCACAACAACATTGCCAACAACAACAATGAACTGCAAAGGAAAGCTAGCTTTCCTTCTAGCATAAGCACAAGCGCATTGCCAACAACAACATTACATAATGAAGGAAAGGTAGCACATGCTAGCTTTCCTTCTAGCAATAGCACAAGTACATTGCACCATGAAGAAAATCTAGCACCTATTAGCTTTTCTTCTAGCACTAGCACAAGCACATTACCATCAAATACATTACACCATGAAGAAAATCTAACACATGTTAGCTTTCCTTCTAACACAAACACAAGTTCATTTCTAACAACAACATTGAATAGTGAAGGAAATCTAGCACAATGAAGGAAATCTAACGCATGTTAAATTTTTCTCTAACAATAACACTGCACAGTCAATTAAAGCTAACGCATGTTAGTTTTATTTGTAACGACAAGATTGCATAGTGATTGAAAGCTAACACGTGTCAGCTTTCATATGGTATTTTTCCTTCTAGTACAACAACAATGTCCTCTAAGCTAACATGTGTTAGCTTTCATAAGGTGGTTTTCCTTCTAGCACCATGAAGAAAATCTAATGCATATTAGTTTTCTTCCTAACAACAACATGAAATCTAACGCACGTTAGTTTTCCTTATAACAACAACATTGCATGGTAAATGAAAGCTAACATGCATTAGCTTTCATGTGGTAATTTCATTCTAGCACAACCACAAGTCAACAAAGTTAACGCATATATGAAAGCTAACATAGTTTTCCTTATAGCACAATGAAGGAGATGTAATGCATGTTAGTTTTATTTCTAACAACAACATTGCATGATGAATGAAAGCTAGCGTGTGTTAGTTTTCCTTCTAACAACATTACAGAGTGAATGAAAGCTAACGCATGTTAGCTTTCAAATGGTAGTTTTCTTTCTAGCACAATCACATTGTCATCAAAGCTAACGTGTGTTGGCTTTCATATGAAAGCTAATGCATGTTAGCTTTCATGTGGTTGTTTTCTTTCTAGCACCATGAAGGAAATCAAACTCATGCTAGTTTTCCCTTCTAGCACATTGCATCGTGAAGGAAATGTAACTCAAGTTAGCTTTCCTTCTAGCAAAACCATAAGGGAAATTCTAACAAAAACATTGCACGGCAAAGAAAAGTTAACATGCTTCCAACAACAACAGTGCAGGATGAATGAAAATTAACGCGTCTTAGTTTTCCTATTGGTACAACCACATTGTCATAAAATACATTACACCATGAAAAAAATCTTATTCAAGTTAGTTTTCCTTCTAACACAAGCAAAAGAGAAATTCTAACAAAAACATTTGATAGTGAAGGAAAGTTAACGCATGTTAACTTTCCTTCTAGCACAAGTGCAAGGGCATTTCTAACAACATTGCATCTTAGTTTTCAAATGGTAGTTTTCTTTCTAGCACAACCACATTATCATCAAAGCTAACGTGCGTTAGATTTCATATAGTAGTCGTCCTTCTAGCACCATGAAGGAATTCTAATGCATGTTAACTTTCCTTCTAACAAAAACATTGCACGGTGAATAAAAGTTGACGCTTATTAGTTTTCCTTCTAACAACAAAATTGCACTAATGAAAGCTAATGCGTGTTAACTTTCATATGGCAGCTTTCCTTTCAATACAACCACATTGTCATCAAAACTAACACATGTTAACTTTCATAACGCATGTACATTGTCATCAAAACTAACATGTTAACTTTCATAACACATGTTAGCTTTCATATGATAATTTTCTTTTTAGCACCATGAAAGAAATCTAACGCATCTTAGCTTTACTTCTAACAACAACATTGCACGGTGAATAAAAGCTAACATGTGTTAGCTTTCAAATGGTAGTTTTCCTTCTAGCACAATCACATTGTCATCAAAGAAAACGTGTATTGGCTTTCATATGAAAGCTAATGCATGCTAGTTTTCATATGGTAGTTTTCCTTCTAGCGCCATGAAGAAAATCTAACTCATGTTAGTTCTCTTTTAACAAAAACATGAAATCTAACACATGTTAGCTTTTCTTCTAATAACTTTATTGCACGGTCAATGAAAGCTAATGCATGTTAGCTTTCATATGGTTGTTTTCCTTCTAACACAACCACATTGTCATCAAAGCTAACGCGTGTTAACTTTCATATGGTAGTTTTCCTTCAAACACAATGAAGTAAATCTAACGCATGTTAGCTTTTCATCTAACAATAAAATTGCACAGTCAATGAAAGCCAACGCATGTTAGTTTTCATAGTAAAGACAACATTGGATAGTGAATGAAAGCTAACACGTGTTATCTTTCATATTGTAGTTTTCCTTCTATTACAACCACATTGTCATGAAAGCTAACACGTATCAGCTTTCATAAGACAGTTTTTCTTTTAGCACCATGAAGAAAATCTAACGCATATTAGCTTTTCTTTCTAACCTTAACATGAAATCTAACGCATGTTAGCCTTCCTTATAACAATAACATTGCATGGTGAATGAAAACTAATGCATGTTAGCTTTCTTGTAATAATTTTCCTTCTAGCACAATCACAAGTCATCAAAGTTAATGCGTATATAAAAGCTAACATAGTTTTCCTTCTAGCACCATGAAAGAGATCTAATGCATGTTAGTTTTCCTTCTAACAACAACATTGCATGATGAATGAAGGCTAACATGTGTTAGCATTCCTTCTAACAACAACATTGCAGAGTGAAAGAAAGCTAATGTGTGTTAGCTTTCAAATGGTAGTTTTTCTTCTAGCACAATTACATTGTCTTCAAAACTGACGTGTGTTAGCTTTCATATAAAAGCTAATGCATGTTAGCTTTCATATGGTAGTTTTTCTTCTAGCACCATGAAAGAAATCTAACTCATGTTAGTTTTTCCTTTAACAACAACATGCAATCTAACGCATGTTAGCTTTCCTTCTAATAAATATATTGCACAGTCAATGAAAGTTAACGTGTGTTAGCATTCATATGGTTGTTTTCATTCTAGCACGACCACATTGTTATCAAAGTTAACACGTGTTAGCTTTCATATGGTATTTTTCCTTTTAGCACAATGAAGAAAATCTAGCGCATGTTAGTTTTTCTTTTAACAATAACATTGCACAATAAATGAAGGCTAACGCATGTTAGTTTTCTTTGTAACAACAATATTGCATAGTGAATGAAAGCTAACACGTCTTAGATTTCATATGGTAGTTTTTTTTCTAGTACAACCACATTGTCATGAAAGCTAACACATGTTCGCTTTCATAAGGATTTTCTAGTACCATGAAAAAAATTTAACGCATATTAGTTTTCTTTTGTAACAACAACATAAAATCTAATGCATGTTAATTTTCCTTATAACAACAAAATTTCATGGTGAATGAAAGCTAATGCATGTTAGCTTTCATATTGTAATTTTTCATCTAGCACAATCACAAGTCATCAAAGTTAATGCGTATATGGAAGCTAATGTAGTTTTCCTTCTAGCACCATGAAGGAGATCTTATGCATGTTAGTTTTTCTTCTAACAACAACATTACACGATGAATGAAAGCTAATGTGTGTTAGCTTTCCTTCGAACAACAACATTGCAGAGTCAATGAAAGTTAATGTGTGTTAGCTTTCATATGGTTGTTTTCCTTCTAGCACGACCACATTGTCATCAAAGCCAACGCGTGGTAGCTTTCATATGGTAGTTTTTCTTATAGCATAATATTGAAATCTAACGCATGTTAGTTTTTCTTCTAACAATAATATTGCACAGTCAATGAAAGCTAACGCATGTTAGTTTTCTTTATAACAACAACACTGCATAGTGAATGAAAACTAACACATGTTAGCTTTCATATGGTAGTTTTCCTTTTAGCACAACCACATTGTCATCAAAGCTAACACGTGTTAGCTTTCATAAGGAAATTTTCTTTCTAGCACCATGGAATATTAGTTTTCTTTCTAACAACATGAAATCTGACGCATGTTGGCTTTCCTTATAACAACAACATTGCATGGTGAATGAAAGCTAATGCATGTTAGCTTTGATGTGGTAATTTTCCTTCTAGCACAACCACAAGTCATCAAAGTTAATGTGTATATGAAAGCTAATGTAGTTTTCTTTCTAGTGCCATGAAAGAGATCTAATGCATGTTAGTTTTCCTTCTAACAACAACATTGCATAGCGGATGAAAGCTAATGTGTGTTATATTTTCTTCTACCAACATTGCATAGTAAATAAAAGCTAGCGCATGTTAACTTTCAAATGGTATTTTTCCTTCCAACACAATCACATTGTCATCAAAGCTAACATCTGTTGGCTTTCACATGATAGAAAGCCAACGTGTGTTGGCTTTTATATATGGTAGTTTTCCTTCTAGCACCATGAAAGATATCTAACTCATGTAAGTTTACCCTTTAACAACAACATGAAATCTAAAACATGTTAGATTTCCTTATAATAACTATATTGCACAATCAATGATAGCTAACGTGTTAACTTTCATATCGTTGTTTTGTTTTTAGCACGACCACATTGTCATCAAAGATAACAAGTGTTAGTTTTCATATGGTAGTTTTCATTTTAGTACAATGAATGAAACCTAATGCATGTTAACTTTTCTTCTGATAATAACATTGCACAATCAATGAAAGTTAACGCATGTTAGTTTTCTTTGTAACAACAAGATTGCATTGTGAATGAAGCTAACAAGTGTTAGTTTCCATATGGTAGTTTTCCTTCTAGTACAACCACATTGTCATCAAAGCTAACACGTGTTAGCTTTCATACAACAATTTTCCTTCTAGCACCATGAAGAAAATCCAACACATATTAGGTTTCTTTGTAACACAACATCAAATCTGACGTGCGTTAGCTTTTCTTATAACAACAACATTGCAGGGTGAAAGAAAGCTAATGCATGTTAGCTTTCATGTGGTAATTTTCCTTCTAGCACAACCACAAGTCATCAAAGTTTATTCGTATATGAAAGCTAACGTAGTTTTCCTTCTAGCACCATGAAGAACATCTAATGCATGTTAGTTTTCCTTCTAACAACAACATTGCATCGTGAATGAAAGCTAACGTGTGCTAGCTTCCCTTCTAACAACGACATTGTAAAGTGAATGAAAGCTAACGCGTGTTAGTTTTCAAATGAAAGTTTTCCTTCTAGCACAATCACATTGTTATAAAAGCTAACATGCGTTGGCTTTCATATGAAAGCTAATGCATGTTAGCTTTGTGTTAGCTTTCATTTGGTAGTTTTCCTTCTACCACCATGAAGGAAATATAACTCATGTAAGTTTTCCATTTAACAACAACATGAAATCTAACGCATGTTAGTTTTTCTTCTAATTATTATATTGTACAGTCAATGAAAGAAAATGTGTGTTGGTTATCATATGGTTGTTTTCCTTCTAGCATGACCACATTGTCATCAAATCTAATGTGTGTTAGCTTTCATATGATAGTTTTCCTTCTAGCACAATGAAAGAAATCTAACACATTTTACTGTTTCTTCTAACAATAACATTGCAAAGTCAATGAAAGCTAACACATGTTAGTTTTCTTTATCACGACAACATTGCATAGTGAATAAAAGCTAACATGTGTGAGCTTTCACATGGTAGTTTTCCTTCTACTACAACCACATTGTCATCAAAACTAACACATGTTAGCTTACATAATGCAGTTTTCCTTCTAGCACCATTAAGAAAATATAACGCATATTAGCTTTCTTTCTAACAATAACATGAAATCTGACGCACGTTAGTTTTCCTTATAACAACAACATTGCATGGTGAATCAAAGCTAATGCATGTTAGCTTGCATGTGGTAATTTCCTTCTAGCACAACCACAAGTCATTAAAGTTAATGCGTATATGAAAGCTAACATAGTTTTCCTTCTAGCACCATGAAGGAGATCTAATGCATGTTAGTTTTCCTTCTAACGACAACATTGCATAGTGAATGAAAGCTAACATGTGATAGCTTTCCTTCTAACAAGAGTATTGCAGAGTGAATGAAAGCTAACGTGTGTTAACTTTCAAATGATAGTTTTTCTTTTAGCATAATCACATTATCATCAAAGCTAACGTGTGTTGGCTTTCATATGAAAGCTAATGCATGTTAGCTTTCACATGGTACTTTTCCTTCTAACACCATGAAGGAAATTTAATCATGTTAGTTTTCCATTTAACAACCACATGAAATCTAACGCATGTTAGGTTTCTTTCTAATAACTATATTGCACGGTCAATGAAAGCTAACGCGTGTTATCTTTCATATGGTTGTTTTCTTTCTAGCACAACCACATTGTCATAAAAGCTAACCCATGTTAGCTTTTATATGGTATTTTTTCTTCTATCACAATGAAGGAAATATAACGCATGTTAAATTCTCTTCTAACAATAACATTGCACATTCAATGAAAGCTAACAAATGTTAATTTTATTTGTAACAACAACAATGCATAGTAAATTAAAGCTAACAAGTGTTACATTTCATATGGTAGTTTTCCTTCTAGTACAACCACATTGTCATCAAAGGTAATACGTGTTAGTTTTCATAAGGCGGTTTTCTTTCTAGCACAATGAAGAAAATCTAATGCATATTAGTTTTCTTTCAAACAACAACATGAAATCTAACACATGTTACATTTCCTTATAACAACAACATTGCATAGTGAATGAAAGCTAATGCATGTTAGCTTTCAAGTGGTAATTTTCCTTCTAGCACAATCACAAGGCATCAAAGTTGATGCATATATGAAAGCTAACGTAGTTTTCCTTCTAGCGCCATGAAGGAGATCTAATGCATGTTAATTTTCCTTCTAACAACAACATCGCACAATGAATGAAAGCTAATGTGTGTTAGCTTTCCTTTTAACAACAATATTGCAAAGTGAATGAAAGCTAGCATGTGTTATCTTTCAAATGGTAGTTTTCCTTCTAACGCAATCAAATTGTCATCAAAGCTAACGTGTGTTGGCTTTCATATGAAAGCTAATGCATGTTAGCTTTCATATGGTACTTTTCCTTCTAGCACCATGAAGAAAATCTAACTCATGTTAGTTTTCTCTTTAACAACAACATGAAATGCAACGCATGTTAGCTTTCATTCTAATAACTATATTACACGATCAATGAAAGCTAAGTCCCCATTATCCTAAGAGAATGGCTCTCGATGTTGCTCAAGAAAAATCAACACATATGAAAACCAACACACGTTGGCTTTGATGACAATGTGATTGTGCTAGAAGGAAAACTACCATTTGAAAGGTAAATTGATATGGCCCCTAAATTTGTGGAGGAATTATGGCTAAATCCACTTAAAAGTCACCATATTTAATTCACGAGGCTACTCCCTCTTGATTTTATTTGGCTTGCCTACCATCTTTGGAAGACAAGTTAGGGGGGTGGTAGTTGTCTTCTACATGGCATCTTGATCTATATATTTTAAATGATTTTGTATGGATGTCCTCCATCCCATTGGAGTGTTTGATTTTTTTTTGGAAGACATAAGGTTGGAAATCAACCTTTGTATGACAAAGTTCACAAGTTTCAATACCTCTATAGATGCCTCAAAAATAATTCCTCTTTCATTTGTTTCAGTCCTGATCTTTAGCATGCAATCTGCATCTTAAATTGAGGTCTACAAAGAATATGTCTACCTTGCAAGGTTAGTAGGACATTGTTTCCAGTTATACCTAGAGAATGTCTTGTGCAAAATTTAACTTGTTTGATGCTATAAGAAAACTAAATCTCTTTATGGTTCTTAGATATAAGGACAAAGCCTGTCACTTAGATTAGACATTAAGAAGCACAGACCATCACATTCAGAAAAACTGTATGCTATAAATAAATGTTCCTTGTGAGTTGTTAGATATGGGGACAAATTGTCAATTCAGTTTAGCCCGAGTGGTTGAGGGGTGGGATTTTTATCCTCCCCAACAAGCTTAAATTCCCTCAAGTGACATGTTTGAGCTCTTACCTGAGCATATTGTTGATAAAGCCTCAAGCTTCTGTAGAATCTGGCTTACCCTAGGTACCATCCTCTTAATGAGGGGAAGTTTCTAGTTGGTTTCCTTGGGAAATGTATTTAATGAAAAAAGAGATACAGGGACAAAGCCTGTCACTTAGATTGGACATACATTAAGCATTGACCATCGCATCCAAAACAAAGGCTTCGAGCAGCACCATCCATTAGTCTTCTTCCTCCAAGGCCGAGGCATATTCCTTGCTGGGTTTACAGCTGAGTTGGTATTGAGGGCGGATAGATCTGCATAATTAAAATGCAGTCAACAGTTTTCTAATTAGTAATCAGCAATACAAGGTTCAGTCCTTTTACCAAACAGCTCAGTCATAAAAGCATCCATTAAGTCAGAAGTTTGGTATGTTCAGTGGTAACTGGTAAGGTAGTTTGGATTTTGTGCCTTGTGTATACTTCAGTATAGGTCTGATTTCGTCCTCTCTTAACAGCATCAAATTGGTTTTCTATTCATTTTGTTCATTGCCTTGTTCATCTATTTTCTGTCTCATTCTATAACTCATCTCTGTTGTCTGCATATTGTTAAGTTTATTAGGCTTTGTTTGTTGGCATTGCTTGCTTTAAAGTGTTAGGTTGACATCCTATAGGCTATTACATATACTGGTTGTGTGCTTGGTTACTTGGATTTCAGGTCCTTTGATTGTTTCTTGCTCACATTTCAATGATTGTCTTTGTGTGGCATTTCGCTTATTTTGGTTGTTTGCTTTATTTCATCATTGATTGCTTGCAAAACTAACTTAGTCTTTAGCTAGTTAGGGTTTGCCTGTTATTCACTCTTTCCTCCATCCATACCCACCCTTCTTCCTCTCGATCCACCACCATTTTTAAGTGGCCCTAATACAAATAAAATTCAGGCTTCATAACAGTCCAAGGCAGCCTTCAAACAGTCAAAGACACAAGCACAAGAAGGCTCAAATCACATTGCACAAGGTATTCTATCATACACAATTCAAGCCCAAGTCACAGGTAGGCTTTTGAGGTAAGTGTTTCTTGGTTCCATAAGCAATTTTGGGTTGATATAGAAAAAATAGCTTTTGTGTCTGAGTCCTGAGGGGAAGGTATTCAAGCCCAAGTCACAGGTAGGCTTTTGAGGTAAGTGTTTCTTGGTTCCATAAGCAATTTTGGGTTGATATAGAAAAAATAGCTTTTGTGTCTGAGTCCTGAGGGGAAGGTATTTTTCCTTTGTAAGTCCATCACATTTATGATTTTTGTTGTTTATGTGATAAATTTTTTAAATTGCAAGCTTATTAAATCAAGTGGTATATCTCGGTTGAAAATTCAATTATTAATGTGGTATCCTCTTATAATTGTGTAAAGTTCCTGGGTAAATTGGGTAACAAAGTTTTTATTCCAATGTGTTTTGGGTTGATCTCCTCAACGATCAAAGAGATCAATCAAATGTCTTGATGAAATAAAATGTCTGGATGTCGTGTACCCAAAATTTTGCACAATATATTAATAAACTGCAAAACTCCGCTCTGTAAAATTTTGAAATTATCTGGAGAGGAAACAACAAAAGAGGCATATCCTCTGTTAAGCTCTGATCCAACATTATTATGTCTACTAGTACATAGTCAAGGGAATATCCTTTGTTGCAAAATTAGTTATCAGCGGCATATCAATTGTTAGGATTTGATTCAACATTAATATGATTAGTAGTTTATGAGGAACCGTCTGTGAATCTTACAGTAATTTGCCTCAATTTACCTAGGATTATTTTTTTGTGTAGATAAGCCCGGAAAGCAAGTATATCAAGTGCTGTGAGAATAAAGAAAGTGGGATTTGATAGAAAATCTTATATTTCACATTAATTATCATGGAGCTAATGAATCTACTTTCACTCTTAACATTTCAAGAGGTATTCATTTTGTTAGCATGTTCATGAACAGGTTAAATCTATGGAATTATTTTTTCCAACTTTAAACGCTTTGTGTGTTCACTGTTTAATCGAGGCAAGTGACATACAAATAGAGGTAATAAATAGGTGCTGCTACCTTTACAGACCTAGGTAAGGCCATGAAGGACTTCTACTTCAAGCAAGAAAGAAAATTATTTCAATAACCCTAAATGAGTTGTCAAATTGGGCCAGACTCTCTTGTTTAAAATCGCTCTGTTATTGCATGCTAGGAACAACTTAGTTTGGAGCTTTTCTTCTCCAATTGAAAATTGTTGCTTCTATGTTAAAATAGTTAGGTAAATTCACTGAGTTGCTAGTTCTAAACTGAAGAATATCTGCAAAGAGCCCAAGAACTTTTGGGGCGATAAATCAATACTGCTTTTGTTACAATTTCAAGGATATCTGCAAAGAACCCAAGACCTTTTAGTCAGATGAATCAATCCTGCATTTGATTGGCTTAGAGATCTATGCAATTTTTTTCTGGTGCTGAAATGTTCAGAGTGATGATAATTGACTTCCCTGTTTAATTTTGCATGTAGTTCTACACAAAGGTAACGATGTAGCTGAAAGCTAGTAGAAACATGTAACTAACTGTTTGAGCCCTTAAAAGTTGTATGTTAAAACATTCCAGCAAACTATATATTTCACAATGGGGCTGTGTTACCAGACAAACTAGCAGGGCTAGAGGGATTGTAACCCAATGTCACCTCAGTCACTCCCTTGAAACTTCTTCGGAGTGTCTTTACCTCCAAGGGGAGAGCCCTTCTGTACCTGCCAGGTATTCACCAAACACCTAATAGCATAGATCAGTGCCTTCAATGGGGTCTAAAAAGAATGAAGAACACTTACTAATGAGAATCGGTTTGATTAGGTATTTGTCCAAGTATGAGCAGCCCACATATATTACTCGTTAATCGTTAAACACCACTACACACTGATAGGTAGAACTACCAATTGCTAACCCAACGCTAATATTGTAGCCTCTCTTTATTGGAATGTAACTATGCCAACCGTATGTCAATTGTAAGGCATTGTGGTAGTGTGTATGACAAGACATTTATGCAAGACATATGAGGTCGATGCTTGTCATCAATGACACAATGAAGGTATTTACCAGTACTAATGTAAGCAACAAAATTAATCATTACTTTCATCCAATGCAAACAATAAACATATCACAGTGTATATCATACTTAATTTAACCAATCAAACACAGAGATAAGCAACAGTTGCTACCAGTTTCCAATATGTCACTAATTAATGAGGTAAATACCAGCAGTCATCAAAGGTCTGTACTTGCACTTATCGAATCACCACTTAAGTGTAAAACAGGGTAAGCATAAGGCAGTTAGATCTGCGATATATATAGTCACAATTTCACCGTCCAATGTCAGTATTAAATCAAGGAATAAATAGACAAACAGTTACTGGGATCAGCACTTCATCATTTAATCTTATAACAGCCCTTGTATAAACATATCATAGCATAGAGTTACTCCAAATCTGCTAGAAGATTCCACAGTCATTAAGAATAGGTGCCAAATGTGTTAGGTTAAATTCTGCCATTAGAAGCAACGTGGTCTGAAGTTTTAGGGTGTCATGATTATGACGAAGGGCAGCAGTATGAAAACAGCCCTAAAGGGTTTAAAACAGAACCAGCACTAACGTGTGACACTGGAGGCTCTTACACAAGTCCGCAATTGGTTGTTCTAGGGCAGCGATACACCATAAAAATCAGCAGTTTTGAACTGTCAAACTGTAGTCTGTAGCATATACCAGCACCTAACAGTGAAGGAACCAGCCCTAAAAGGGCTTGAAACACACTCCAGCAAGTTCGTTTCAAGATGAAGGCAGCTAACCGAATCAAGGCGAACTGATTTCAGTACTCAGATCTGACTGTGAAAAAAATTTCAGTCTGCGATTTTTTTTTGACAGTCTGCAACAAATTTCGTCCTAGGGCTTGGACAGGTCAGATGATGACGCCCTTTGGAACTTAGGCCCTAAATGGCAGGGCGAATTTGGTGTGGAGGCCAAATTTCGAAATTTGGAAAAAAAAATATGGATTTTTGGACTTCTTATATTTTATAAGGGATTTTCTGTAATAAAATTGCAGACCTAAAGCTAAGCCTATTTAACCATGAAAATGCAATATTTGCAAATGAAAATGCAAAAATTTGAAGAAGAAGAAAGATGAGGGACTAGATTCTGTCTCTATCCCAGCCGAGAAGGGATTGGTTTCAACGTCACTCCTCAAGGAAAGAATTTCCTACCTTTTGCAAATTAGGCCACCTACAATAACCACTAGGGTTCTTTGTGAGAGCCTAAATAAAAGCAAAAATGTCATTTGAGGCCAATATGCTAGTGAAAGACTCCAACGATGGAGGTCTCCCAAGCTACAATATGATAGGACTTAGCAGGAAACCCTAGCTAGGTTAAAAGAATGCACTAAAAATCAGTACCATTCAACTAAAAGTAGAAAAACTTACCAAGTTTAACAAAGAATGAGCAAACCTTGATGATTTAGGTCATTCGATGTGCAAGAGTTATACCAAACCATTCAAGCATCAAATCGCAGCAACATGCAAGCCCTAGAATCATCCATGTTTACTTTGCAAAAGAAAGAGAAGCCATCCTCAAGAAGTGTGCATCACCTAACCCAAATAGAAAGAGAGAGCATAAAATGTTTTATGTCATGTGTTATGATTTGAAAATGAAGTGAGGAGATTTATTTATATGTTTTTACACTCATTTTTACAAATAAAACCAGGCGGACATGCCTTAAAATATTAATTTGAAATTACAAAATGTCAACTTAAAATTATAACATGAAATAATATAAAATAATCAAATATGTGGGTAACTTGGGGCATTTTCCCCAAAGTTTACCCAAAAATGACTAAAATAGCTAAAATAAGCAAATTACTCTCAATTGAAGGTTGGAGTAAACAGGGGGGAACGTCATGCCCCATCTAACCCCACCAATGTTGACAATCCCTCAACGGTCACCTCCAAATCAAGCAGTTCGACCTCGATGAAGAGATGAGGTCATCACTAGAAAATGCCCAACGAAGGAGGGCGCTATGCTGAAAGAGGACCAGAGAGGGTGTACAAGGTGACCTAGAAGGGAGGCAAAAGCCTCAAAGCTGGAACACTGTCACCGGTGTAGAAAACAAGGAAGGGAGTATGTGACCCAGTGACCTGCCCCTAAGAGCCCTGGACACCAACCCCAAGGTTAAAAACCCCAACAAAGGGTAGTCAACTATGCCATTAAGCCATAGTATTCCTAAGGGAAGAATCAAAGAGTTCGGCCATAACCACCCCTCAAAAGGTGTTGAATCCTGGCCTTGAAGAAAAATGAAACCCCTTTCCTTGGGAAAGCATCTAAAGGTGTGTTGGTACTGGTACCACCTAACAGGGCTGAAAACTTAATTAAAACTCATTTTCACAACTAAATCAACATCACTGACAAGCCAAATGGTGGAAATCGCATAATCATTCATGGTGTGTGGGTGCATGCACAATTTTTGTGATTGTTTTAAAACATCAAAGGAATGGCATCACTGACCTACAGTTCTAACCTTGGGGTTTCTCTTGAATGGAATTGATCATTGGAACATAGGTGCACACTGCAGACCTTTCATCAATTAATTCCAATCAATGAATCCTATAGTTCAAGGATTGTGAAAGAACTAAATGTTTACGATGGAAAACTTAGCATGGACCATGGTATTGTAAGTGTTGGAATGACACCTCTAAGTAGGCCAGTTGAGGAAAAATTTGATAGCTTAACCTCTGTAGACAAATTAGGTGCACTATAAGTTCAAGATACATGTTTGCAATGCTCAACTAATAGTATGGTTGCAGAAGAAAGTCCTATTGAAAAGGGTGCCTTCACAAGCCCTATGGAAGCTTGGGTTGGGGAACTAATTGGCATCAAAGATGGTAAAGTTGGGGAGAATATGGTAAACGATGGTGTGGATGTTGAAGAAAGCCATAACACAGTTAGGTCAGTAACAGTTATGTGTGTTGACTTCAAGGGTGAAGAAGATGCACATTTTTCTCATATTGTTGATTCACTAAAGATTGAGGAGACCAAAGAAATTATGCATCACAATGATTAGAAGATGAATAACTTCAATAATAGGAACTTCAGTGTGGCATAGATTTATCCTCAAGTTCTGCACAAGCAGTGAACCTAGTTGAAAAGAAAGAAGACATAATCCATTGTGAGTCCAATCAATCTTTTATGGAAGCCACCCACAATCTTTTTGAAGTTCAAGAGAAGGCTGTCAATGGTGAACCTGGGAATGTTGCAGTGTTGGCTCTAAATATGTATGGTGAACAATGTTATCAGAACCGGACCAGTGGTTGAACTGGCCGACCCTAGGACTCTGAGTGCCACCAGTAGCCTCCATCAGTTGGTTGTGGTAGGTAGGCAGTTATGCTGAGTCAACCTCCAGTTGCAATCAGTTAGATCACCCTCAATTAGTCCAATGCCAGTTTGGCATGGTTGCATGGGGAAGTGGCACCTTTTTCCACCTACCTCATCAGTTTAAATGGTTTAACTGATTGTAGAGTGATTTAGACTAGTAGCTCCCATGCAATGATTTAGACACGCGGAGTTAGCCAACCATCCAGGTTTAGTTGGTAGATTCAATTCTTATCCACTCGAATTCTCCTTATTGTACACCATTGTATTACTGTTGGATGAATGAAGATTAATGTTGTAATTAACTGATCAATTATTATCAGATTTGTCTCTTATTTGTCTTGTTCAATGTACATTGTTCTTGATATTCCACTGCATAATCCTACTTCACAATTGCTCTCATTTTCTTGTAGATCAATGGTTCACAAATTTAACATGGTATCAGAGCCTTGTTCAGGTTAGCAGCAAGTCTTGTCCAATCTCCATTGTACACCAGAAGTAGTTGAGTTTCCACATAAATCTTAGAATGATAGCCTTGCTCCCTCTGGATTATGTCAAGAGAAGTCTATCCAAGTGTGATGAACTCTGAGAAAGTGTACATGTCGAGGTGGAAAGGCTTGAAAATGACATGATTGTGAATTGAATTTGGTTTTTTGAAGTGTTATTTGCAAGTACCTATGTAGCTTCTTGAGGAATTGATTGTTCAATATACTGAAAGATGGATTCTTCATCTCTCGTACCATGAATCCTTACACCCTTAAACTATGTTGATTGGAGGGAAGATATGCAAGTGTCCTTGCGTAAGCTTGGCTTGTTTAGAATGACAATGGTTAGAGAAACTGAGCCCCAGTAGCATGTTGAGAAGAATAAATTTTTGAATCGACTTGTTGAGGCCTTCGGCTTCATGTGCACTCATGTCTCCCGGGATCTTTTGTTCCACCTTGAGGGACTAAGAACTCCGAAGGAAGCTTGGGAAAATATTGAATCTTTGTTTGGAAAACAAGATGAGATTCGATGGCACATATTGGAGAATGAGCTCATTGCTCTACAACCCAACAATTTTTAATCTATTCAGCAATTCTTCGCAAAATACAAGTCACTAGTACTGCATTGCAAACAACGTGGATTAGAGAGGAAAGATGAGCAGCTTGTGTTGTCAGTACTAAGCAAGCTTGGCTCAGAGTACTCAGTCTTTGTCTCCACATTCCATTCCGGAAGAGCTTCCATCCCTAATTGGAAGATGCATTCTCTAGATTCTTTTGTTGAGTCCCTAATACTAGATCAAGATAAATTGGTTCAAATGGGAGTGCATCAAACCTCCAAGAATCAGGAACTCTTAGTGACATAGTAAAACAATGAGCAAGTAAGAGGGAAGCACAAAGGGAAGGAGACCAAAAACATTGATTCGAAGCCAAACGAGAATTAGGAATCTTTCAATGGAGCCTCAGGTTCGAGGAAAAAGAAGACTAAGTGTTCATATTGTATGAGACGATTTCATCTAGAGAGCCAGTGCATGAAGAAGACCATCGACCAACTGTCAACACTCCTTAAACAGAACAATATTTCCCTTCCACAAGGAGAAAAGAAGTCTAATGTTGGACAACCGACAAAATATCATGAGAGGTGACATGCCTTGATGGCAAGCCTCTCTCCGTCGAAGGCTTACTTGATAGATTCTGGAGCATCCAACCACATGGTTGCCTCCAGGGAATCCTTCACCACTATGAATCTCACAGGAGGACCTAGCATTCATATTGGAGATGACTCCCAAATCCCAGCTGTTGGGAGAGGTTTTATTAAAATCCAACATGGAGAGTTCAAGAATGTACTCTATGTGCCCTCTCTTGCAGCAAATTTGTTGTTTGTTTATCAGATGACACATACTGGCTCACCAAAGCAAGTTGTATTTGGTCCTAACTGAGTGGAGATCTCAGATATCTCAACTCAGGAGATTATAGCGAAGGGTGTTGCAAACCATGCCTCCAAGGCATATGAATTCTCACACTTTCTGCCATACTTAGCTCCAGCACAATCTCAACATTCATTCAAAAGGGGAGGTATAAACTCTCTTTCATCTCCATTTGCAGATAATGACTCTGTTGTCTTAGGCTTCAGTTTCAGAAGATGGGGAACAATATCAACATGATCTTGATATTGAGATTGTACCTCAAGATGATCCAGATCCTATTCCGAATCAGAAGCCTAAATGGGATGAAAAGCTCATTGAAGCATTTGGGAATGATGCTGGGGATCCAAATGATAGAATAAAAATGAGGTCCCGGTATCAGAATGAATATGGTGCACTCTCTCACACAGCTTAGCTACCTACATAGTGGTGCAACAAACTTCCAGAAAGATGCTACTTGATGATAGCAAATGATCCACAATTTGGTCCACTAAAGAACAAAATGGATCATTCCATTCCTCCTCCAAAACGAAGAGACAAAAGAAACATTCATCTGATCAAAAGAAGATGGAAAGGTTCACATGCACATGCACATTCCTAAGATGCTGATGCATATAAGAACCATGATTTTGCATGGCTGCTCCATAGAGTTGCAAATTGCAACAAAATTTTCACAAGTTTTTGCTCAAAGAGAAAGAATTTCTCTTAAGTAGTATAACTTGTTTCTTGATTCCTGCTTAAATTTTGGGGGGGGGGTCCCATGAGTTTTTCCCATTTCCCTTAGTTTATTAAGCAAATTTTATTTCTTTTAGATTATATGGGGACTTTTGGCCTAGTTTCCAGTGCCCAAGTTGTCCAAGTTAGGATTAAGGGGGGTGTTAGGATTATTTGATCCTCCCTTGACCAAATATACACTAATTGATCATCTTTCCTAACTTGGGAGTCGTATACTAGAGTTTGGTGCCACCATAAATATTAGTGCCATTGGTCCCACCGGTTCCATTTGTTGCCAACAGTGCAAACCCCTACATTCTAGGAGCCATGCAAAGTGCCACCAACAACCCCCATTAGTTGGTTGTGGTAGGTAGGCAGTTATGATGAGTTGAAACCTGTAGTTACAATCAGTTAGTCTAGAGCCACTTCTGCATGGTTGCATGGGGAAGTGGTGCCTTTTTCCACCTACCTCATCAGTTTAATTGGTTTAATTGATTGTAGACTGATTTAGACATCAAGAGTTAGACTAGTGGCTCCCATGCAGTGATTTAGACACACTAAGTTAGCCAGTCAGTCTGGTTTAGTTGGTAGATTCGAATCTTATCCACATGATTCGAATTCTCCTTATCATAACCCAATTGTATTACTGTTGGATGAATGCAGATTAATGTTCTAACTAACTGATCAATTCTTATCAGATTTGTCTCAAATTTGTCTTGTTCAGTGTACATTATTCTTGATATCCCACTGCATAATCCTACTTCACAATTGCTCTCATTTTCCTGTAGATCAATGGTTCACAAATTTAACACATTAATTGCACACTAATTTATATTAATATGCCCTCCATATTAGTTGATTAATCATAGGTAGGCCCTAGAATTTCCCTTAGACAAGTTAGCCCTAGCTTCTTTTATGTGATAGGTCAACCTCAATAGTCACTTTTGTAGTTCATACCTTGGTCTTTAATTAAAATTCTACGTACCATCAATATATGAGTTAAAGGTTATGGAGTGTATGGAATAAATACACAGCTTTAGTGACCAAACCCTCTATGATAAGATGGATCAGTACCATGGTCAAAAGAAACTTCCAAAGTTTCAAAATTGCACTAATAAGCAGTGAGGTAACAACATAGAATATCAAGATATGTCTCTTTAAGTGCTTGTGGAAAGCTTAGCAACATGAAGAGGACAATCTTCTTCTTAATCTCAATCTCAAATATTTCAACCAGCATTGGTTCCAATTTTCCTTGCCACGTGATCTTTGCACCAAGAGAAGCGAGGTGCTCTCCAGCCCAGTATGGGGAAGATCCTGTCACGTTAGTCACGTTATGCTAGCCGACATTAATAAAAAAATAAAAAAATATATATAAATATAAATTACATATAGGCTTAAATAAAATATAATAAATAAATAAAAATTAACTAACATAAATCTATTTTAAAACCAAATCTATCAAGTACCCAGAGGGATCCAAATGGTATAAAAATGTACATCTCAATAAATTGGATATCTCTCGGTGCTTAATAGATCCGGGTTTAAAATGGATCTATGGTAGTTTATCATTAATGCATATTGTGTCAAAGTAAGAATGCAATTGGTGGATAAGACTCCATCATGGCTTTGTATCAAACTATTAGCTATAAGTGACAATCTGGACTTAGGAATGTCGTTGACCAACATTATTTTCATCAATAATGTTATTACAAATGCTATGTCAAGTTAGTATAAAATCACTCATTTCATTCCATTGTGCTTCTCAAAATCACAACATCAATAAGCAATTAACAAGCATTCGCATGCCAATAAAAACAAATTGTGATTAGAATGATGATGATTGCAGAGATGTGGAAAAGAACAATGCTAGCTACAATATGCTCGTTGTGCCATATGCATGTTGGGTTGTGGTATAGTGGTAAGTGTAGGAGCATACTAAGGATATGATCCAAGTTAAAATCCCGATGGGCATATTGTTAATTTTAGTGAAGCATGGATCCTCAGGCCTGAATGAAAGTTATCTGAAAAGAAAGCTACAGAAGAAATAACAATTCAATGAAAACTAATCAATAGATTCATGGCAGAAATTACACACACATGAGGAAAAAAATGGTCAGAATATCATTACATGAATTATCATTAACATCTCTATAATACAATAGTCATACAATGGGGAGAATTTGAATGCTTTGGAGAGGATTCAAATTCACCAACTCAAACCGACTCCGGTGCTAACTTAGTGTGGGTAAATCGTCACTAGAGCTCACTAATGCAACTTTGGATCATTGATTCAGTCTACAATAAGTTAACTAATGAGGGTAGGTGAGTAAATGTGTCCAACCTCCCTTAAATCATGCAAACTAGCGCTAGAGTGACTTGGAGTAAACTAACTGATGGTAATCGGAGCATAACTTAACATAACTTAATACCTACCAAGGTCGACTAAAGGAGACTGTTGGTGGCACTCTGAGTGGGTTCCTAAATTATAGGGATTAGTCCGTGGAGCTCCTAAAATCATGCAAATAGGCGCGATGAGTAGTAGGTGGCCCCTAAGTGTGTCCCCCATGCACTAGTGAAGTGATGAAGACCTCCTAAGATGGGAAACTGGACAAATAGACTAAGTGGGAAAAGGGAGGATCAATTAATCATAACACACCCCTTTAATCCTAGCTTTGGACAAACTGGATCTTGGAAACTAGGACAAAGGTCACCCATACAATCTAAATGAATAAAAAAATGATTGCTTAATAAACAAGGAAATGGGGAGAACCTCATGGGAAACACCCCCCCCCTCAAAATAAGCAGGTACATTAAGAATAATAGATGAGTCAATCCTTTAAACCAAGAAGAGATCTGGGATAGACAAATCTCTTTTTAGTGAAGGACTTGGTGAATATACATGCAATATTCTCCTCTGGAGGGGGGTAATGCAGAGTGATAGCCTTACTATGCACTAGTTCATGAATGTAGTGCATGTGTACTTCAATATGTTTTGTCTGCTGCTTTTGAATCGGATCACTGGATATCTTGATGGTACTTTTATTGTCACAATAGAGGTCTACTAAAGGAAAAGTGTGAATTCCAAACTTTGTCAAAATCCCATGCAACCAAACTGCTTGAATATCTACAGTCACATCCCATATACTTTACTTCAGCTAAAGAGAGAGAAAGAGTTGCTTGCTTCTTGCTTGACCAACATACTCGTCCATACCCCAACATGAACACAAACCCCGATGTAGATTTCCTGGCAGTACTATCACCAGCCCAGTCTGAATCAATAAAACCAATCAAATCTAGCTGTGCACCGGTAGAATAGTGGATCCCAGACTCCCTCATACCTTGCACATAATGCAAGATGCACTTTTTTTCCTTCCAATGCAGCTCATGTGGCTCCTGCATGTATCTAGCAGCATCACTCACAACATAAGATCAATCTAGCCTCGAATGGGTGAGGTATAGTAGGCTTCCAATTAGTTGTCTGTAGAGTGTACTTTCAACCAATGGTGTGGAACCACCTTCTTCCAATGTGATGTCAGATACGAAGGGGAAGCATGTTGCTTTACAATCTGTCATGTGGAATATTTTAAGCAAGTCTCTTATGTATTTGGACTGTGTAGTCATGATTCTCGAAACCTTTTGATTTACTTCAAGACCAATTAAATTCCTTAACAGTCCTAGATCAGTCATGGAGAATGCTTCACTCAAAGCTAACTTGATGCCTCTCAATCCAACGACAGAGCCATTGGTAATGAGCAAGTAATCCACATATAAAAAAAACAACAATAAGGATCCCCGTTCTGTTGCATGCAGACATTGCAGTCAGATCTACATCTCAAAATTATGTGACATAAGGCACCCATTTTAGCATACCATGCCCTTGGGGGCTTGCTTGAGCTCATAGAGATATTTCCTCAGTTTGTGGACTAAGGATGAATCTTCAATGTACCCCTCAAGCTATCTCATATAGATATCCTCTTCCAGGTCACCATGGAGGAAGGCACTCTTCACATCCATGTGATGTACCTTCCACCTCTTTGAAGCTGCAATGGACAAAACTAGCCTTATGGAGTCCATTCTTGCTACAGGAGTGAATGTTTCATTGTAGTCTATCCCATGGACTTGTGAGTACCCCTTTGCCACCAACCAAGCCTTTTACTTGGTTGTGGTTCCATCAGCTGCTAACTTGTTCTTGTAGATCCACTTGCACTAAACTAACTTCCTCCTAGGAGGCATAGTGATAAGCTCCCAGTTTTGATTGTCCCGTAGCGAACCAAACTCATCATCCATAACTGCCTACCATCTTGGATCATGGAAAGCCTCTTTGAATGACTGAGGATATAACCCCAACATCATGAAACACCTATCTGGGAGAAGTGGATCTAAATGGGAGAGTGCAACATGTCCATCCTGATATTGGGACCTTGTTCTTCTTATGTCATTTGGATCCCCAAGACTATTCCCAGCTGCTTCAATGAGCTTTCAGGCCCATTTAGGTCTCTGATTGGGAGTAGGTGTTGGATTTGGATTTGGATCTTCTTGAGGTTCAATCTCAATATCAAGATCATGATCATATTGATCCTTGTATTCTAAATCCAAAGCATTAGTCAAGATATCATCATCTGCAAATGGAAATGGATGAGAAATTATACCTTCTTCTTCTTTGACTAGTTGTGGATCATGCACCTAATCTTCTTCAAATTGCACATTGCGCTCTATGAAGCAATTTTTGGTTGCAAGGTCCATTAGCTTGTATGCATTAGCATCATCTGCATATCCCAACAATATGCATTCACTACTATGGGCTTGGAATGCTTTCCTCTTGTTAGTATGAATTATGGCCCAAGCCTCGGAGCCAAAAACTTTTAGATGTGAGAGATTGGGCTTATGTGCCATCAATGCTTCGAAAGGAGTAGCCCCAATCACTGAATTGCGGGGCACCCTATTTAGGATATATGAAACATAATTGACTACCTCAACCCATGTATATGGAGGAAGACTTCTTGCTCTTAGAAGGCATGCAGCCATCTCTTTCAAGGATTTATTCTTCCTCTTAGCTACACCATTCTGTTGCGGTGTGTATGGGACTGAGTGCTGCATTTGAATTCATGTTGATGCATAAATATGCTGATATTATCTTTTGACATTCTCACCTCCATTATCAAATCCAAGTTCTTTGATCTTCTTTCCAAGAGTGTTCTCAACCAAGGCTTTGAAGATTTTGAAGGTCTCAAATACCTTAGACATCTACTTCATAAAGTATACCCAACAATACCTTAAAAAATCATCAATGAAGGTCATAAAATATATGGATCCATTTGTAGATGATGCAGGCATCAGTCCAAAGACATCACTATGAATTAGATCTAATGTGGAGGCAACTCTTCTTGCCTTCCCAATCTCATATATTTTCTCTAGATGCTTCCCTACCAAGTAACTAGTGCACACTCCTTCAGAATATTTGATGAGAGGCAATCACTCAACCATATTTTCATTGTGCAGTGGTTGGAGATACTTGAAGTTTAGGTGGACAAATATTTCATGCCACAACTTGCTTGTCTTATTGGCATGAGTCAATAAGGCACTCAGACATGAATTAGGAAGAAAGTGAGAAAACTCATATGCCTTGAAGGCATGATTAGCAACTCCTTTCGCTATTAGATGTCCAATAGAGACTTATAAAATCTCCACTGTGTTAGGATAAAATGTTACTCTCTTGGGAGAGCTAGTATGTGTCATCTGGTATACAGACAACAAGTTTGTTGTGAGGGAGGGAACATAGAGCACATTCTAGAACTCTCCATGCTCAATTTTAATGGAAACTTTCCCGACGAGTGGGATTTGTGAATAATATCCCATATGGATACTTGGTCTTCGAGAGATATCCAGAGAAGTGGAAGATTATTTGGAGGCAACCATGTGGTTGGAAGCTTCATAATCAATGAGATAGGCCTTTGACTGAGTAAAGCCTGATTTCAAAGAATGACACCTCTCATGTTCTTTTGTCTTATTACCAGCATCAGACTTCTTTGCACCTTCAGGAAGGGCAATGTTGTTATGTTCAAGGAGATTAGACATTTGGTCAATGGTCTTCTTCATATATTGATTCTATGGATGAAATCCTCTCTTACAGTAAGAGCATGTGGCTTTGTCAAACTTCTTGTGCTTGTCTTTCTTGGAACCAGAGGCTCCATTTGAATGATTATGCTTGTCCATTGGCTTCGAATCATTGTTTTTCTTCTCTTTCCCTCTTCCCTTCCCCTTTGCTTGCACATTCTTAGTTTCTCCAGCTAAGAGATCTTGATTTTTGGAGTCTTTGAGAGCTCCCATCTTAATCAACTTATCTTGTTCATGGATTAGTGATTCTGTGAAGGCATATAGGGATGGAATTCACCAATTGGGAGTTGTTAGTCTCCCATAGTGGAAAGTAGACGCAAAAACTGAGAATTTTGAGGCCAGTTTGCTCAAAATGGAGAGCACCAATTGCTCATCCTTCTTCTCAATCCCACATTGCTTGCATGCATAACAAGGGATTTGAATTTAGTGAAGAACTGATGTATTGTTTCGAAGTTACTGGGTTGTAGTGCTACAAGCTCATTCTCTAGGATATGGCCCCTTATATCATCCTATTTTCCAAACAAGGATTCTAGCTTATCCAATAATTCTTATGGAGTCTTCAATCCATCAAGATGGAACACTAACTCCCTGGAGATGTGGATGCACATGAAGCTAAAAGCTTCATCAAGCTTATTCAGATACTTGGATTTTTCAAGATACTTCTAGGGTTCGACTTCTCTGCCCATGGTGACCCTGTATAGACCCTTGTTTCGCATGACAATTTGCATATATTCCTTCCAATCAAGGTAATTGAAGGGTGTAAGGATTCTGGGAGTCAAAGTTGTTGAATTCTCCATTTCACAACTTCTAAAACAACGAATTCTTTAAGAAATATTTTAATGTACCTGCAAAAACATTGTAAAACTCTTCAATTCAATATAAAACAAGATCAAACACACTCCACTTCACTCTCCACTTCAATATGCACACTTTCTCTGGGTGCATCACACTTGGATAGACTTCTCTGGACATAATCCAGAGGGAGCAAGGCAATAATTCTAGGATTTATGTGGAACCCAATTGCTTCTAGTGCATCAATGGAAGCTTCCGAGGTTTGTTGTTGGCCTGAATACTTGCTTTGATACCATGTTAATTTTAGTGAAGCATGGATCCTCAGACCTAAATGAAAACTATCTGAAAAGAAAGATGCAAAACAATTAATAATTCAATGAAAACTGATCAATAGGTTCATGGAATAAATTACACACACATGACAGAATATCATTACATGAATTATCATTAATGTCTCTGTAATACAGTAGTCATACAATAGGGAGAATTCAAATGATTTGGATATGATTCAAATTCACCGACTCAAACTGACTCTGGTGCTAACTCAGTGTGGGAAAATCACCACTAGAGCTCACTAATGCAACTTTGGATCACTGATTTAGTCTACAATTAGTTAACTAATTAGGGTAGGTGAGTAAATGTGCCCAATCTCCCTTAAATCATGAAAATTGGTGCTAGAGTGGCTGAGAGTGAACTAACTGATGGTAATCATAGCATAACCAAACATAAATGAATACCTACCAAGATCAACTAAAGGATATTGTTGGTGGCACTTAGAGTGGGTTCCCAAATTATAGGGATTGATCCATGGATCTCCTAAACTCATGAAAACAGGTGCAGTGAGTGCCAGGTCGATCCTAGGTGTGTCCCCCGTGCACCAGTGAAGTGATGAAGACCTCTTAAGCTAGGAAAATGGAAAAATAGACTTAGTGGGAAAGAGAGGATTAATTAATCCTAACACATACCCCAACTAGTAAATGGTTGCATTAACGCAAAGAGGGGACCATTTTTACGCAGATGTCGTGTACAATTTTCTAGAGTTTCATGGTGCCTTTGTCTAAATAAATGTGTTTTAATAATGAAAAGCATTAGAAAAAACATCACTCAGGCTTGATGGCCCCTTGGAAAGATAGGCAGTATTCAGATAGAATTCTGCCCAAGAAGGTAAAGAGTCTGGTTGTAGGAAGGAAAAGGAGTTGTGACAGAAGTAGAGAAGGAAGAACATAAGCATACAAAGGAAGAAAGAGCTAAGGAAAGAAGTAGTCGCAGAGGAATCTATGACAGAATGAACAGGGTTTGTGGAGGAAGAGTTAGCGACACAAAATAAGTTGTGACAGAAGGGAAAGATGCGACGAGACCAGTCGCGATAGAATGTACCATGCTATAGAAGGAATGCAGTGGAACAATGAATGAAAATGACAGTTCAAGGAATATCGTGGGTATGTGGACAGATAGAGTCAGCGGGAGTCACATGTTCTATAAGGAATATAAGCATATTTGTAATTTGGACCATTAGTGCCTACTGATAAGTGTCACTAGAATAGGAATGATAGCCTGTTGACTGACTGATTGAATTCGAATGGTAGCGACATGTAAGAGTCTATAAGAATGAGGAACCCAAGTTGTATGCAGGTTCCTTGGTTACTTACCTACTTCGACTTACTTGCTCAATTATTTTGAGTTGCTTCTGATTGTTTTTTACAAAGTCAATTAGTTGTTTTGTGTTTGTAAGAAGAGTCAAGTAATCTACAGCTGAGTGCACAGAAGTATAGAGAGGAGTAGTTGATCGAGGTTGTGTGCGGATCAATAGTAGAATCAAGTAGGATAAGACTAAGCAACAGAAGACTAGAGAGCATGAGAGGAGAGAAAATTATATATCGATAAGAGAAGAAGATATAGACCACAGTCTGTAGATTAGTGCGCAGACCAAACGTGCCATATATTTCTCATGCTAGATGAAGAGCGCCTATGTGGTTTTTCCCAGATGGGTTTCCACATTAAATACTATGTCATTGAGTAGATGATGAATGCGTTTATGTCACATGAATGCATATGAATGTACTTAAGTCGCATATTTTTATATTGTGATTAAGTGCTTATGTATTTGCTTATGAATGAGTTCCCTTATGCACAAGTCACACTATTAATAGATAACCTATATGTTAAAGCTTATATTGTTGTTATAATATCTGTGACATATAAGTTATGTAATGTCTTATTTGCACATAGTAAGGTTAATTAATGCACCCACTGGCTTCGGTCGAGTGAGTTGGTAGGGTTCCATGGGAGAATAAACCCCCACCCAGCTGTAGAAACCTAGTTTTGGCAGTTACCCATAAGAGGTATCTCGGGTGAGACTTCATCTGCGTCATAGGTGTTTCCGACTGAGCCTTGCTCTGTCGTGTCGGTATCTTGGGCTTTTTAACATGCGATAGAAGGTTCGAACTTGGGTCGAAGGGAATGAAACACCAAAAAATGATTTTGTTGTCGGGACCGTGAATCATTTTGGTGAGGGACATGTTTTGGCATTTGACGAAGCTAGAAATCCAATATTGGGTGGATTTTAAAGCATTAGAGTTTGCATAAGAAGAAATTAAATGATCATGGTTGAATCTGATGAGATGGTTGGATCGATACCTTTATATAAATATTCACAAGATTTTCTTTTCCGAGTTCCCTATTGTTTTATATGAATGGTTGTCGAAGTTATCAACCTAGAGAAAGAATTTCCAAGGAGGAAAATTGACAGAGTGGAACCCTCAGTTGATTCATCGACTAAAAAGTACTAGAAACCCTGTGTCAAGGGTTGTCGATTTTTGGGTAGACAATATTCTAGAGGGATACATTACTGAGTTTTTTGTCGACACAGTAACCTCATATAGTGAGGTGGAAATATTTTTTTTCCAAGGACCACGAGGAAGATAATTGACATCTTTGAAAACTTGGATAAAGATGCTTGTATGTGAAAAAGGAATCGTTATAATGGATTCTGGCAGTTAGAAGGACTGTGGGCAAAAATTTGGGATATGTCACAGAAGAAGTGCACAAAAAATGGAGCAAACTAAGCTGAGATGTTTCCTGCTGATAGTGGAATTGAACTAGAAGGTGGACATTTAAGGAGTGGAAGAATATTTTGGTTGGGAAAGAGAAGAAAAACTGTGACAAGAAGAGGAAGTTACCATGCGACCATAGGAGAAGACTACGAACTAACATCACATATTGACTAAGGTTCTTGCGACGAAGAAGAGGAATATCAGATGATGTTTGAAAGAGAAGATGAAGAAGTAGAAGCTCCAAATCCAAAGCACGAGTACGATACACCTACAACCCCGTGCACATCACTGGAGGTAAGATCTAGAAACTAGTCTCCTAGTGGTTTTGTAAATACAAGTAATTCTAACGTTGTGAATAACAGACAAGGAGTCCGTCTTGTCAAAATTCTTGTCCGAGTGTAAGAAGAGCCAATATAATGGATGTAAATGATATTAAGTTTCCTATATTTAATGGAAATGTGTTAGAAGACCCATAGCAACATTGATTTATATGTGAATCTGTATGGACTGTGTGACAGGTCAAAGATGAAGAGATAAAGCAAGTGCAGATGATCACAACCCTGAGAGGTTGTGCATTAGACTGGTACATGAAGTTCTCTATAGTTCCAGTGGGAGTTGCACTTGACCAAATTCGAGTGGGGTTAATAGATGAGTTCAAAAAGCTGAAATATAAGTCACAGTGCATCACATAAATTAAAGAAATCAAGCAGTTACCCACAGAGTTGGTATGGGACTTTGACCAAATATTTAAGGCATTAATGGCCAAAGTAAGCTTTTAGATGTTACATGTGCAACATAAGGAATGATTCATTGCAACGTTGTTTCCGCACATTCAAATCTCATTGATGCAACAAAAGATTGTGTCGTGAAGAGAAGCTCTAGAGATAGCAATGAAATTAGAATCCTCAACGATTAGAGAGACTGGTGCAGGAATGATGCAGATTTAGTCGCAACTAGCTAACCTTACACTGCAACTCTAGGACATTAAGAAGGGAAAGAGATCCAAGAAGAAATTTTGCACACCCTATGTAGAACAAAGGGACACCATAAAGATAATTTCCCAATGCTCATGAACTATGTCGCAATAGGAGCTCCCAACCCGAAAAATACACAAGGGATTCTGTTGAGGCCTGGAAAATCACAGGCGGCAACAGTAAGGGATTCTCCCCAATCAACGTTCCCAACTAGCCCGTTGACTGTTTGGTATAGGGAATCCTTTCGGTTTACGGTCCGGCCACCGTAGGTCAAAGTAACAAAAGGGTTTATCGGTTGCGGCCCGATCCACCGGAATTTGTATTTTTTGACTTAAGAGCGGGATGCAAGTGTCTACCTAATTATGCAGGGTGGTGAAGGATGCAAGGAGCATTCACAAAGTGATGCGCAGGTTCTTACCTCTCGTCTTAGGCTCACCAACATCTGGATCACACATGCAGTAATGAAATGAGCTAACTACCTATCTATCCCCGGGGAGCCAACTTGTAATTAATATGTGAGTAACGTGGATGTGCATACATGATAAAAGAAATTACAGATAGCTGACATTTACTTTTACAAGCATGGACAAATGAAAGATATTTCAACAACCAGATAGCTAATTGTTTATGATGAACTTACATTACTCATGGTGGTTATTTCATAAAATAAATCAGAAATCATATAAACAAAGACGTAGGTCGTAAAGTTAGAACGATCTCACGATTCATGGATACAATGCTGGAAAACAAAATAGTTCATCTTCCGACTATCCATGGCAAAACATTGAAACCCCATCATTCTTCTTTCAACAGGCAAACTGTAAATTTTTATTGCAAAAGGAAATAGTTCTTCTTACAATACGTCATCACCAGTCTTACTGGGGAAAAAAGCCCCTTTTCTCTCTACGCTTCCTACTTTTATACAAAAAGGCAAAATGGTTGGGCTGCCCAAAGTGACCTTTGGGCTTCCCAACCTTTAGTTTTCCCAACGCCTCATTTTCAAAAAGATTTTACAAAAATTATTAAATTATTACAAAGTCGACCGGTCCTTTATGAGGAGGGTCCCGCCTGACCATCTAAGAACTTCTTCCACGTTATTGCTTCAGCAGCAATGCCTTCGAATGCACATGGCTCCAGGAACTGAATGTTCATTTTGAACTTTTCAACTTGGTTCTTGATGGCCTCGATCCTTGCTGGGCTCAACCGAAGCTGATCTTCTAGAAACTGCATGCTAACGGCTGCGTGGCCTACCTCGTTCTTCAGTACTAGGTCATCAATGGCTCTAATCTGCTGAGTTCTGGCCTCTGCATCTTGATATCTTTTCTGTAATATTTCCATAAAGGACTCATGGTCTGGGAACTCTTCAAGCCTATGCTCAGCCTCTGTTTGACATCGATTGTACGTATTCAGGAGCCTTCTGAAATACTCTGAGCATGCTCCCTGCGTCTTTTTTACATCCTTCTTGAAGTCTTCTGCAGTACTGATGGCGAAGTCTATCAGGTTGTGATCTCTCCTGAGGGCTTAATGGTCTTTTGCTGGTAGCCCTTCTAGAGTCTCGGCATCATCTTCTGGCCTTGCCATTCTGGCACTCAAAACCTCAAGAACCTCCTGAGATTGATCAACAAAGTATGAGGAAGTTTCCATGATCTCTTCTAGCCTACTGTCAATCTGAAGGACTTTGCACCTCTCTTCTTCCAGAGTAGTCTGCAGTTGTAGCATTTGAGCCTTTTGAGCCAGGATATATTCTTTAAATGGCTGCAGACTTACCTGTTGTTCCTTAGCCACCTCCAGATCAGCAGTCAGAGAAGCTAGCTGCTCTTTCAGTTCTTTGGTGTATGAATCATTGGACTCATAGATGATCTTCTGCTGCTCTTCCATATCTATCACCTTTGACAGTAACTGCTCCTTCTCCTTCTTTAGACTTTGGGCTTCCTGTTGTACGTTTTCTAGGGACTCCTGTGCTGTTCCCTTGGCTTGCATCTCCACTTGAAGGGCATGGAATTCACCTTTTGAGGATTCCAGTTCCCTTTGCATGTGTTCATATTTCCTCTTGAGTCTATTACCATCATCTCTTTCTTGTCTCAGTGTGTCTCTTAGCTGAGCAGAGGTCTTCTTAGCTGACTCTAGTTCAATCATCACCTTGTTTATGTTGTCTGTGGAAGCATCGATTAGTGCAGCCTCGGCTCTTATCGTGAGCCTAGGATCCTTGTCTGTCCCTAGCATGACCACTGTATTTGTTACCATCCTTCCTAATAAGTCTTTCGCTTCAACTTTCTTTTCTGTCCTCCTCATTATTCTTTTGGTGGCCCTGTCATAATAGACAGTATTAAAGTCGGGGACTTCCTCTCCCTTTTTCTGGCTGAAGGGCACTAGCTGGAGCGTAGGAGCCACAAGGGTGCTGACAGCAGGTATTTGAAAGGTCTGCACCTTGGGGTTTTCCTTCCCCTGGGTCTGTCCTGCTGGCGTTTCAGAAATTGACTGTTGTGTTAACTTCATTCTTTCAGCCTCCTGCTTTTGGAGTTCTTCATCCAGCTTTCTCTTTGCTTCTTCAGCTGCCTGTCTAGCTGCCTCCTCTGTTTCTTTGGCTGCTTCTTGTGCTTTTTCAGCTGCTTCTTGGGCAGCTTTTCTTTTTTCTTCTTCTCCTTTCTGCAGCCATTCTGCAGCTTCCTGTTCTAGTTTCTGGGCCTCTTCCTGTCTCCTCTTGGCCTCTTCTTCAGCTCTGGATTGCTCAGCCCCTTTTCCACCCTTGGTGGGGTTCTTAGGCTTAAACCTCCTTCTCAGAGCTGTCAAGTTAGGGGCACTTCGGAAGACAGATTCTTCCTTGTCAAAGTGGTGAGTGTACTCAAAATGTAACTTATGTTCTTTGCAGTGCTCTGCCATTTTACCATGAGTATCATTCCTTCGGAAAGGCATCTCACCAAAATGGAACTTCCACAATTCTTCTATGAACTCCGCAGCTTGTTTTACCTTGGAAAATTTGTAGCTACCTAGTTTGAATGGAAGCGGAGGATATGTAGCCTTCTTTTGCTAAAAAAGGTAATTCCCTATTCCATCAATAAATACCTGCCTGACTGCCTCTTTATGAATAATATAATCTGTTGCGTATTTGGGCAGCAACAAGGGGCATTTCGTGCCACCAAACATTCTAATGTACATGCCATTCTCAGTCAGGAAATAGTCTGCATGCTCTCCTATTACCTGCATAGCCTCCTCTGACATACAGTCACATTCCTTCCGGAAGATGAGTGTGTAGAGTGGCATAATGAACTGCTCGCAGACCTCCCTGTAGTGGCTATGGTACTGCTGAGCCCATAATGGTCTATAGGCGGCATACACAGGAATCCTTTCTCTGTCCCAGACACACTTGAGACCAGGGAAAGGCTGGTTGCACAGTATGCAATCTACCAATATCGAGCTCATGTAGAATTTGGACTTTTTCTTGGATTCTCCTCCTAAGGCAGCGGCCACGCAAGAAGAAAGACTGCTTGATACCAGGCTGGCCCAATTGAAGACTATCCCTTGGGTTGCCACATGAAACATGATGGGTATCCATTCAAATTTGAAGAGTCTGCCATGGGCTCTCCCGAAGATCCTATTCAGCATCAGGGATATAAATCTGTAAGGAGCCCTCAAGCTTGTTGTATCATACTCTCCAGTTGCTCTGTGTCTGTACAGCTTTCCCGGCAAGAGCATTCTCTTAAGGGTTTCTATCAGGTCCATTCTGATGTTATCTAGCCAAGCATCAGATAGAAAGATTTGAGGTTCTGGCAGATGATAGGCCAACGCCACATATCCTGGGCTAAATGCAGCATAGCCCTGGCCTTCCACATTTCCTATGAGCATGGTGGTTGTATTTGTATGGGGCATAATCCATCTAATCACCTCAGAACAAGGGAACAACTCTGGTCTTGTAGCCACCTTCATGATGGTGGATTTTTCTATGTTTGCATAGATGGGTTCTTCTTCGAGACCCATGTCGGGGACCTCCCTTCGGGAAATTAATCTATAAATCTCACCCCATTTGTACTCGGGATCCACACCCGAAACAAATTGGGTGTCTTCATATGTGTATTCGGTCTTTGTGATGACCTCTACATCTGGTTGTTCTTCGACCATAGGGGCCTTCTTCTTCTGCCTTTTGGACATTGTAAATTCCTCCTACCATGTATAACATTGTGACATTAAGCAATTCGAATTGCAAACATTATGTGGCAGTTTATTCCTTCTCAAGTGTATCATGATAGTTACCAGTCAATGGAATTAAGACATAAGCCCTTTGGGCTGAATAATCAAACTAGTATGCAATGTTGTGCAATGTACTATTATCCTGTGTCTAGTATGATAATGATCCGTGCAACAAATGCATGCATTGTATAGCCCTATAATGCCCTGAAACTAGGATGCAGTGTTCTGTGACCTGCTCTATATGAAGCATACACAATTCTGGGCAATAAAATGAACAATCTACTGCTGCTGCATAATACTAAACTTATCAACTATGCTTGAGCCAGCACTAAATCTACGCTATTATGTGACATGCCATTTTCCCAAGATAGCAATACATTGAAGCAAAACATGTAAATCATATGCATGGTGAAACATTCAGCTATTATTCTATTGCATAGCAAACATAGAGAAGGATTGAATGCATCAAGCTCATGCCAGTCAACACTTTAACCATAAAACCCAGCAGACCCAAGACTAATGAAGACTCATGCGGCTTACGGCGGAAAATTTATATTAACTTGACTATACATTTTTCTCTCTGCGGGGATTGTATGAACTTTCTGCACCCGATACTCCCATAAAACACTACCCGCACTACTTTCAGTTAACGCACTGTAACGGCGACACCTCCCCTTTAACCAGCTAGGGTTTTAGGTGACGGAGCACAAAGGGCTGCGAGGAGTGGCGCAATCGACACAGGCTGTGGCTTGAGCTGTGAAGGAACAACACTGGCGACCGTAAAAATCCTCTCAAAAACCTAGCCCCCCCGGAAAACTACGGGTTCAACATCAAGCTTCAACGAGGTCGCGCAGAGACGCGTAGGTAAACGGCTAAGGCTCAAAAGCCGGGTAACGCACCACGAAAACACAGTCGACCAAAAACCCCCAAAGAAATCCTCAAAACTATCTATTCTTCTGCCTAACACGACTGCGTAGGAAGGTTTGGCACAGATGACGTAACAACCGTCTGTGCCGAAACCCCCCAACTCCTACGCGCGCGAGGCGGTAAGCTAAATAGGCAAAAAAATAAAATGGCTCAAAGGTTAAAATGCCTCCCCCCAAGGTCAAAATTTAAAGCCCACTCATACAAGCTTATAACCTAGCTAAATGAGGAAAACCGTCGGTAGCATCCAAACCACGGGAGAAGACCATGAACAGCTTAAGTGTAACGGGAAAAGACGAAAAGGCCTACCTGGTAACCCGACGAATACGGTGAGTCGACGACGGTTAGAATCCTACCTCTGCCACCTAGAAGCTGGTACATCGACAGCGGGACCTTCACTCCCTCCACAGAACAACAGCTCAGTGCAATAGTGCTCAACGCGACAATGCTCGGCAGGGAAAAATAACAATATAAAACCAAACTGCCGTCCTTGCTATATATAAACTCTCACACGTGTGAGGAGACAAGGAATCGAGTATCGGAGCGTTCTCACATCGGCAGCCGAGAGTGATCCACCCTCCGCAACGGCGGACGGGCACAACGTTTACCAAGCTGGGTACGCACGAATGGCGGGCAATAATTGGACGATCGACTGTCAGACGGATCTCCAATCGAGAGGTAAAATCCCAGAATCAGCCGCAACGGTGGAAGGAAAGACCCTGAAAGCTTCCGATTTTGTCACACGCGTCGGACGTCGGAAGGATCTAAAGTCGGATGGCGAAATCTCAACAGCATCTGCAACGGCGGGACGAAAGATTGAAAGATCATCTGATTCCTAATAATAATAATAAAAAAACGTCCGCCGTAAATAAAAGGATCGGCAGTCGGAAGGCTCTCCAATCGGGGAATGAAAACTTGAAAACAGCCGCAACGACGGAAAACAAAGCAAAACAACTTTCGATTTCGACAGGCTTCAAGTACATTCAACAGCAGCAATCCGGCTGGTTTCTAATGGCTCTCCAAGGCAGCAAGTAGAGAAATCCAAGCATTAAAACATTTGGAGAAATCATTGCATCAAAGTAGGGAAGAAAAACAGGCTAATCCAAGACAAAGGAGGGTCCCTAAAATTTTTAGAATTTTGGGGAATTGTTGGAGGTGCAACAGATTCCTTGGTGTAGAATATGTTAGACCTAAGGTCAATGGTCGGAAGAATGATTGTACTTGCATAATATTGTAACTACACCTGCTTGTTTGTATTGTGAATTTTGTAAATATGTAGGACATGATGAGAAGGATTGCAGAGCATTGTAGCTGTTGCAAGAGAAAACGGTGGATACCTACTTGATGAAAAATGATGAGCAGATACAAGTTGAGCGAGCGCAAGCTCAATACCCACCTGCTCAATATCCACTGGCCCAATATCAATAGAACCAGTATCCACCGTAGCAACACTAACCTCAACCTAGGGGGGGTCGAAATTTTTAGTGTCGAGGACAATAAGAAGGAGGAGGAGGATTTGGTCACAGAAGAGGCCAAATCATATGTTATAATTATGGACAACCAAAACATTTCACTCAAGATTATGTGAGTTCTGTGAAGATATGTTTGTATTGTAAAGTCGTCGACCACGTCGTTGAGGACTGCCCTAAACTGATTGCTAGGTGGCATGCCAAAAATATGGGAAATCCAATTCTACTACAGAATCCCAACCAGAACATCCAAATTATTTTTGTTGAGTAGAGAGAAGCAAACATTGATGTTGTGATAAGAGGAGGTGTTACGACTGGAGCAGACCAAAATGCACAACATGACCAACCACAGGTGAGACCGACAACACAAAATAAGTTATCGTTTGACGTCTAGAGAGAAAAGGAAATATTCTTGGATGCATGACCAAAGTTCATTGACAGGAATAAAGCGTCGACATCTGCTCCCACATTACCAAGAGGAAAAGTAAGGTAGATGCCTGAAAGATTCTATCAACTATTTTGAAAGAAACCAACAGGAAAGGTTAGTAGACTTAAATAATTTTTCAAATGTTGCTTATTGTTAATCCACGATAAAGACGTCATTGCATAATTGACAACTTTATTAGAAGAAACTCAGGACGAGCTGTGAACAAATAAAAGACTTCACCATGTTGGAAAAATATTAAAAACCGCTCATGAGCTATGAATGACTGCATAGATAGGCGATTATGATATGGATTATATCATTTTAGACCTGGGCTCTAATGTCAATATTTTGACAAGACATACACGGGAAAGCATGGGAAACCCATGACTAGATTGGTCTCCCATTAAGATCAGGTTAGCAAATAAGTCTAAGTTCCTACCTATTGGTCGACTAACTTAGGTACCTGTTGAAGTAGAAGGCTTGAGTAGATATGTGGATTTCGAAGTGATCGACATTGTCGATGATACAAACCCATATCCTGCACTTTTGAGGATTGATTGGGAGATAGAAAAACATACCATCATAAATTTTAAGAGAACAATCTGATCATTTGAAGATTCATAGATAAGGGTGGTCGCGCTAATTGATCCGTTAGAAGGACAAAGATATGTCGAACCAGTGCACAATGAAGGACAAGGTGACTATCTGAACCATATCTATAATATGACATCTATGATGGATGACCATATAAATCCAACAATTGATGGAAAGTTGAGTTGGCAAAGTGTTAGCTCATGTACATCCAATTGTAACGTCCCCGACCCTCCGACCAGGCAAGAGGACGCTACTAAACACCAGACATCCGGGAAACTGGCCCCATGGAGATTTACATAACTAAAAACTGACAACTAAAATGCTTTGATGCAAAACATGCAGAGATGCATAATTATTAAGCATACAGTGGAAGAAAAACCATACATTCAATCATTCAACAAGTTCATCATAATTCATTAGACATCAATATAACTGCAGAGATGGAATAGTCAAGATTACTTATCTTATGCAGTATTCGTCCTGCAACCAGCTACGTCGCTGCAACGTTCCACCCAACCATAGGCCAGTGTGCTCCTTAATCTCTCAGCAACACTGCCACCCCCGAGCTGGGCATGATTTCCCAAGGAATAAGGAATGAGTAGGCTTACCCACAACCAAGAATACACAAATCAACAAGTCAACATAGTTGGGTTTATCAGGCCATCAACAAATCAGCCAAGCCAACATAGTCTGAAGACCAACCACTACATACACGCAACAAAACAAGCGGTTCACAGCTTGGGCAGGGAAATCCGATTCTTGAGTCGTTCTTGGCCCTATCGTGGCCAAAACATCTCAATAATAGCCACAGCAAACCCAAAATGAAAAAGAACCCACATCAAACCACAAATCATGGGGAAAATTGTAGCCCTAATCTCAACATTGAAACAACGGAAATACACAGCCCAAAATAGAAGAGGTGATTAGACTTTCAGCCTGGGAAGGGAAAACATATACTTAGACCACAAAATCGGTATGGAAACACACCCCCACAGTAGAAATTGTGAATGGCCCCTTCACAGGGAAAATCGTGGATGGCAGAAAACGACTCCCAACTTGCTACGTGAGGAAATAATGAAGAATCCCAGCCTGTGCATGAGAAGAATAATGCAGAATCCCAGCCTGTGCATGAGAAGAAGGGAGCGACCATATCTGCGTTTGGATGGAAAGAAAAAAAATGGAGGAATAGGAGAATGGAATTGTTTGCCTCCTTGCCCACGTGAAGTGAGAGTCCGCTGGTGGAGTGTGCGTGTGGGAAAGGGCTGACAGTCCTGCCACACACCACTGCCCAACAATAACTATCCCAACTAATCAACATAAGTTTTAATGTGGTAGTTGACTGATGAGACAATGAAAGGTGAATGAGTCAAAAGGGTGGGTGACAACCAAATGGGTTTAACAACTGACAAATGGCTTTTCGCCATTGGCCCAATGTTTAATAATTCCCCCTCCTTATCCTTAGGAAACTCATTCCCTTTTCATCATGGTTGCATTGACGTAGTTGGTTGGGTTCATTTTAATTAAAGTGCATATTTACATGATGCCAAAACTATAAGGTGCTATATAGCATGATATACCATCGGAAACGATCCCAATCGTCGAAACATAACACAACCAAATCAATGGTGGGGCTTTTCCCTTTAGCTCCACACCATGATTAATTACAATATTTACATCATGTACCTTTTAATGCAAATGGGGTCAAAACCGGGGTGTTACATTCCCCTCCCCCTTTGAGTAACACCGTCCTCGGTATTCCAATACTTAGGAATACATATACAACTTATACATCCCAAAATTTCCAAAATTTTGTAGAACTATCCTACATTCAATTATTTACTTTGGACTTTCAGGACCAAGCCCCTTGGCTTCTACAAGCTTCTCCTGCTGGTTCTCATCTTTTGGCTCATCCCCAAATCTAGGAACTTTGTGGCTGCTACCCTCTTTATGTTCCCCTGTTGGGCAGTCCCAACGTAAATGATGTCCTCCGCATTTCCAACATTTCACTGGATGCTTCATCTTTACTTGCTCAGTTTCCTTTGAGTCTTCATGCCTGGAATGTTTCATAATGGATCGATTGGACGAATGCCCCATCATTGATCCACTTTCCTTCCCCTTGCGAATTGCTCCCAAAAGGCTTTTTACCTCCTTTTGCAAACCAATAGATTCCTACAAAATATGGTTGTTCATCTCATTCTGCCTTTTCTGTATCTTGAGCATCTCTCCAAGATTCTCTTGGGTCCTGGAAATCGTGTGAAGGAGACTTCCAGCCAAGTCCAACAACTTTTGGTCTGCTGCCATGATCAATGTGCACCACTGGATTTCACCTTTCTCACCTATGAAATGCATCATTGAAATTCTGTTAGACCAAGCATAATATAGGCATTAAATATCAGTCTATTAATTACCCAATTGGCATGACATTCCATGTCTTATCAAGGAGACTTTCATACTTTTCATGCCTTCCCAACAGGCACATGAGCTCATTCATGTCCATTCTTGGGCAGGGAATTATCTATTCCAGCATT
>LPNX011112722.1:82227-131309 GCA_001517045.1 Pseudotsuga menziesii
GATGTTTGTATTTGAAACTCTAAAGGAGTTTTTTAATATTTATATGAATCATTTGTTCTTGTATGGTATAATATATGATTTCATTATGAATCGCATCATAATTTCTTTGATTTTATATGGTTAGAGTGGTGAAATTATTGATGGAATATTTGTTTTTGTTTAATATGCAAGTTTTAAAAAAGTTGTAATTTATCTCTTGACGAAAAAAAATATTTTTCCAATTTAGGGGCTGATTTTAAAGCTTTTGTAAACAACAATATGGGATGTTTAGGCCATGGCTCTATTTTTTACCCCGAAAAAAAAACGTGTATACTGGTATCAACACTTTTCTATTTGGATGGTGTTTTTGGTGTTTTTTATGCAAAAATCATCCTTTTTATGGCTAGAGTTCTCGTTCATAGTATAAAGTTCTCGTTTCATAGTATAAGTGGTTTTGACATAAACATTCCATAATTTGAAGGTACGTGAAGAGTGGAAGGACTTGGTATTTCTTGCGACCAATTCCTGAGTCCACTCAAAATTAACAAAGTTAATATTGGCTCACTAGAAAATCCAAAGTTCGCCAATATTAGAGATTATTGGGATGATGAAAATGTAGGAAAGATCACAGACTTATTGCATGAGTTCCTGGATCTGTTCCCTACAAAATTTTCAGAGATGAAGGGGATTGTCGAAGGTATGGGGAGAAATGAAAATACCTTTGAGACCTGACATAAAACCGGCCAGGAAATGACCATTGAATCCATGGTATAAAGAGAAAGTCAAATTAGAGCTGGACCGAATGTTGGACGCAAGTATTATAGATCCTATCGAAGAATCATAATGGATCGAAACGATAGTAGTACAAGGAAAAAAGGCTATGGATGAAGTAAGAATTTGTCTCGACTTGAGAAAACTAAATGATGCTTGTCAGCATGAACCATTTCTGACTCCATTTACAGATGAGGTACCAAAGAGCATCGAGGGTCAAGAGATTTATTCATTCACTGATGGTTTATCTGGTTACCATAAGATTCAAATTGCAAAGGAAGATCGACCCAAGACCACCTTTGCGACGGAGTGGGGGTGTTTCCAGTACATGGTAATGCCCTTTGGACTCAAGAATGCTCCTGCTATTTTTTTCCAGAATAGTAGTTGTTGCCTTTAAATATTTTATTCACAAATTTCTTGAAGTTTACTTTGATGATTGGATAGTGTTTAGGATTATAAAATATCACATTAAGAGCCTTAGGATGATGCTAGAACGTTGTCACTAATATAAAATTTCATTAAATTTAAAGAAATGCATATTTTGCGCTCCATTTGGAATTTTGTTAGGCCATATGTCCTGTTGCGATGGAATGTTGTTCGATCTTGCTAAAATTGTGCTAATCCTTGACCTACCACCACCGACCATAGTTAAACATTTGCGTGCAATATTGGGACACACAGGATACTAGAGAAAGTTTATCAAAGGATATGCGAAGGTGACTGCTCCGATGTAAAAGTTACTAAAGAAAGATATTAAGTTCCAGTGGATAGAAAGTTGCCAAGAGAGTCTGGACACATTGAAGGATAAGATGGTTACAAAACCCATACTTGTATTTCCATATTGGAAGAAAGAGTTCCATGTACATGTTGATGCATCATCTGTCGCGCTTGACGTGGTACTAACGCAGTCTAGTGAAGGGTCGATCAACCATCCTATAACCTTCGCCAATATGAAATTATCTACAATAGAGAAGAATTATACCACGACCGAAAGAGAAGGGCTAGCAATGGTATATGCTTTGCATAAATTCAGACACTACTTATTGGGTGGACATTTTAAAATGTACACAGACCATTCTATTAGGGTTAGCCTTGACTCAGGAATGAGTCAAAGGTGGTTGAGTTCTAACACACAGTTTATTATAGCCCATGGTATTGGTGGCCAATGGTATTTGGTGACCCATAGTATTGTCCCATGGTATTACATGTAAAGAAGTCTTTATAAGGCTTGAGGAGGCTCCATTATAAAGTGGCCTGGAGGTGAGTGGTGGCTAGCTCACTTGGCCCGATGGTTTAGGTCAAGGAAGATAATAGTTCTATTATGGTGGTTTTTCCCGGTTTTGGGTTTTCAACATAATCATTGTGTCTATATTCAATGTTTGGTTGTTGTAATGTTTATTTCATGCATATTATTATTATTATTAATGCTCATTAAAATACTAAGACAATATGCATTGAAATATTTGGTCAATAAGCCAATGTTGGGGGGGGAATATTTGTCAGTGGATTCTCCTCTTCCACAAATTTGATTTTGAAGTAATTGTTAAACCCAGTCGATTAAACTTGGGACCATACCATATTTTAAGGATTGAAAGTGGCGAAGATCCTGGTAACTCAAATGATAGTATCCCTGATGTGCAAATGTTTGTGATAACCATGTTTGATGATAAGTATAGAGATCTCATACAATTTTTGAGTACGAGTTATGCACCAGCTAAATTCATCGTTCCGCAGAAGAAACAGTTGGTTGTGAGAGCTACGGAATTCTAGTTGATCGCAAGACAATTGTATAATATGGGTCTTGATGAGATTCTTCGTTGCTGCATCTTAGACCACGAGCGACTGTTGATATTAAATGAAGCTCATGCTGGTTTCATAGGATGTCATTATGCTGGAAAAGCTACGGTGCACAAGATTTTGCAAGCAGGATTGTGGTGGCCCACCATGTATGTGGATGCCTGGGATTATTGTCGTAGCTACAATGTCTGCTAGGGAACTAGAAAGTTGTCATGATGAGATGAGATGTCACTAGTACCACAAGTAACATTCCAGGAATTTGATAAATGGGCCGTTGATTTTGTTTTCCCTATGAGTCCAACAGGGAAGCGCATAGGTGCACGCTATATTATCATTGCGATCGACTACCTGACAAGATGGGACAAAGCAGTGCCAGTAAAAAATTGTACTGTTGTGATTGCTGCAAAGTTTCTGTTTCAAAATGTCATGATAAGATATGGATGCCCAAATATTTTAATAAGTGATCAAGGTACACACTTTGTCAACCAGTTGATTGAAGAACTAACAGAGAAATTCCATATTCATTATAGAAAGACACCGACATATTAAACTCAAGTGAATGGTGTTGTCAAAGCATTTAATAAGATCATAGAAAATGCATTGACAAAGATTTATAATGCCCAAAGAGGTTACTGGGATTAGAAAAAATTTGTAGTACTGTGGGCATATCGCACGACTTGTAAGAAATTAAGAGGCCACACTCCATTTCGCTTGGTGTATGGGCATGAAGCTATGATTCCAATGGAGTATATTGTACCAAGTCTAAGAATCATTGCCATCATAGAGATGACAGATGTTGATTTTGTCGAGGAGATATTGTCACAACTTGTGCAATAGAAGAAGAATGTTTTGTCACTGGGTATCACCAAAACGTTGAAAAAGAAAGACAGAAGGTATGGCATGATCAACACATTAAGAAAAAACAGTTTTAGGTCGGAGGACTTGTTCTTATGTATGACAGAAAATTCTTCAAGCATCATGGTAAGTTAAAGACACGTTGGCTTGGACTGTACATTGTAATTCATATCACTAATGGAGGAGCAATGTAGTTGAAAAAGTTGGATGGAACACCTGTCAAAGGACTGGTAAATGGAATTCAACTAAAGTCATATCACAATAGCTGCGACTTGGTCACATTAAAAAAAATGAGAAGAAAGAGAAAAATAAAAAGAGAGAAAAGAAAGAAGAAAGAAAGAAAGAATTTTTTTTTACTGCAGGAAATCTTTTGTCGCGACAACAAAGACTATCGCAGAGTGACAATAAGTCACACGCATAGGAAAACTCTCGCAGACTCCCTATTTGTCGTAGGTGAAAAAATGAAGGCGAATACACCCACCCCATTTGTCGTAGGGAAAGAAGTCTTGTTGGAAAGGGGATGAGATGCGCAATATTGGACAAACAGGACACCGACGAGCAGAAGACTCGACTACGTGGAAGAAGATACCAACAAGTGTGGTTGGTTTGGTCGCATTAGTTAGAATTTTTGGTCCAAAGTAGTTAGGGAGTCGGCCCATGTGGAACATTTTGTAATGGCTTAAGCATATGAATAGAATTAGGAGTAGAGTCATTAGATAATCGATGGTAGTAGATCACTAGTAGTATGATCCGGTGAATGTAATTTGCTTGTATGTGATCGATTGATCTACAAATGACTATGTTTTTGGTCTGAGGCTATTTGACCAAGGGATGTTTGATAATTTTTGAAGCTAATATAAGGAGAATTTTGATGTTGGAATTCTTGTCTCTTTTTGCATGTCTATTGAATCTATAATGGTGTGATCTATGGTTTTTCATGTTTGAATGATGCGAAGTCTTGTTGTATCTATTGGGTTCATATATGTCGATGTATTTTTTTATCTCAATTATGTTGCTGTGATAACTAAATTTACTACGAATGATGATAAATAAATCTCATGAATGATGTTTGTAAACCTCTAGATCACTGAGTAATACTTCTATAGAATAAGACACAGTGCACAAGTCCTCTTTCTTTTGTGGAAATGTGGTTCCTGCAACCCCCCCTCAGACATCTCAGGTGAGACTGCATATGCTTCGCATGTGTTACTAGATAGGGTAAAACCTATATGGGCCAGTGTCTAGGGAGACCGTGTAGATGGGTGTCGACATATCTGTGGAGTGAACCCTTGTCGACTGAAGTGTGTCAACAAATGGTTATGTTGCAGAAGAAAACCAAGAGTTGGCAGTAGAAGAAAACCAAAACTCCAGATTATCCGTAGAAGAGTGGTTGGCAAGATATATTTACTCTGATATTCATGAAATTTTCTTCGATGAGTTCCCAATAATACTGTACGAGTGGTTGGTGCAGCTTACTTTCTAGAAGAGGAACTTCCAAGTAGGTGAACCTAATCAGTGGACCCCTGAACTGATCTAGCAGTTACAAGAGGTAAACAACAAAGCTTCAAGAGATGTCGAGGTGTGGATCGACAACATTTTGGAAGGATATATCACTGAGTTTGTTGTCGACAACATTAAGTCCTACCATGACACAGAGAGGGAATTCTTCAAAGGAACACGCGGGATATTTCTATTGTCTTTACAATCGTGGATTAAGATGCTCATCTATGAAAAATGAATACTGAATATGAACTCCAATGAGTAAATATTTGGTGTGCGGGTACCATGAAGACGAGGGTTGGATAGAATGATATGAGGTAGATGGAAGTTACGATGAGACTATGAGGGAAGTCAAGGAAGAGTGCGGTCTCCTATGAAGTGGGGTGAGGTTTTTGAAAGAGAAGAGGGGGAGGACTAAAGAGAGTCCTCATACGACTGGAACAAGAAACTACAAGAAGAGACCACAAGGGACTAAGTGACCCTACAGTGACAAAGGAAATGACCAAGATACGATCGAACCCAAGGAAGGACCAACCCAGAGCAACAACATACCTACACCTCCGCGCATTGCACCAAGTTCAGGAGGAAGAAACAATAACTCATCGCAAGGCTGTCCCGTGTGTTAGCAGAGTAGTAACAATAGTGGATCATCAAATACCAGAAGAGGACCTAGAATGGAAGGTGACGACATGAAGTTACCGTTGTTCTAGGGTAAAGGGACTGAAGATCCTAAGCAATATTGGTTTTTATGCGAAGCAGTATGGACTGTAAAGTAAGTGCAAGAGGAAGACATACATAAAGGACAATTAGTGACGACCTTTCGAGGTCGAGCGTTGGATTGGTACATTAAATTTTTACAAGTGCCGACACGGCATCGACAGAAGACCCTAGCGTAGATCAGGACCAGACTAATCAATGAATTTAAAAATCCAAACTCTGAGTCGCAATACATTACTTAGTTGAAGGAAATAAAGCAATATATGAATGATTCTGTATGGGATTTCAATCAACAATTTAAAAATATGATTGCTAAGGTCAACTTTGGGGTGAGTGATGTCCAACAAAAGGAATGGTTTATCGTAGCTTTGGTACCACACATTTGTATGCCATTAATGCAATAGAAGATTGCGTCCCAGACTGAAGCTCTAGAGATCGCAATGAAGTTGGAAGCTTCACTAGCTGGAAAAATGAGGGTTGACATGAACCAGACCCAAACACAATTAGGAAACCCTACTTCATTTGCATGATATCAAGAAGGGAAGAGACATCCGTGAAGAAGTATGGTGCACCCGGTGTCGAACAGGAGGGAATCATAAGGATCAATGTCCGGAATTCCATGAGTATCTACAAGAAGGACCCCCGAATCCCCTAAGTCAAGGAGGATTGCTATAGTGTCAAATTTGTCAGACCAAAGGGCATCAGTTGGAGGACTTCATATATCTTCAAAATGTTCTATCAAAATCGGCAGACTTGTTTTGTAACTTTTGTTGATCAATTTTCCACAAAGAAAAGGACTATAGAGCATATGACTTACTCCAAGAGAGAACCATGGGTACATATTTTTATTAAAGGAGAAGAACACCAACCGACAAAAAGACCATAACAACAACCGCAACTGCATTTCATATAACAACAACCATAGTTCACTCATGAACAATCGCAGTACAACCAGATGCAACAACAACCACCGTATACTCAACTGCAATATACTCAACCATAGTATGCTCAACTGCAGCTTAATCAAAAGTAGCATTTTAACCAATCAGAAAGAGGATTCTGTGGAGGTCATAATGGAGGATTCGATCGCGGAGGAGGTATGGGACGAGGTCGTCGACCTGTGACATGCTATAATTTCGGAGTATTGGGGCATTACCAAAGAGAATGTTCAAATCTATAGTCTCAATGTACCTATTGCAACGCTGCAGATCATACTATTGAGGATTGCCCACAACTGATTACAAAGTGGCAAGCAAAGAATGTTCCACCACCACCGTAAAACCAGAACTAGAACCATAATGTAGCTCAGAACGAAGCTCGAGGATCAAATGTAGGGAATATTTCAGTTGAACCGAGATCTCATCCAGCAAATGTCAAAGTCATAACCAGGGGAGGAGCTATCATTAGGATTCGATGGAGCTCTGCCAAATATATGACTAGTGACTCAAAATAATGTAGAGTTCGATGTCGACACTGAGAAAGAAACCTTCTTCGACACACAAGACATACTAACCATGAAGACTAGTAAGTTTCTTGTATACAAAATGCCACCTACTTTCAATGTAACAACTATGTCAGGATCATCATGGAAGGTTAGTGCATTACAAAATTTTCAAGAAAGTTGTTTGTAGCTAGCAAAAGATCCCAATGTGTTAGCATAAATAACGAGTTTGTTGTATCGATATGAGAAAGGGCGACAAAACCATGCTGTGAATTCTTTGCACAAAAAGAAAATAGGAAGGGAAATGAGGATGAATATCTAGATCGATGACTATGATGTGGATTCAGTTATCTTGGATTTAGGATTAGATGTAAACATTTTGACGAAGCAAATATGGGAAAGGAAGGGGAAACTGCAGTTGGTTTGGTCTCCAGTACAACTGCGACTAGAAAATAAGGCCAAGGTGTCTCTAATCGGCAGGGTACCCCGTCTATTTGTTGAAGTAGAGGGATTGAGGACCTATGCAGGCTTCGATGTGATTGAGATAGTCGACATAAGTAGTTCATATCCTACGTTGTTGGGGATTGGCTGGGAAAATGACAATCTGGCAGGTATCAACTTCAAGAAAAAAAGTGATGACTTTTGAGAATCACGACATGTAGATCATTGAACCATTGATCCCAGTGAAGGCCGAAGATACGTCGAACCAATGAAAGAGGAAGTTTTGGGGGGATAGGATAATGCCTATAATATTTCTTAAGACTACATCCATCCCATCATAGACAGAGAGCTAGGTTGGCGAATTACTATATATGCATCATCGAACTCTGATGATGCACTAGAGAAATGACAACACCAGTTACATGAAGTATTTGTCAGAAAATGTGGACGAGTCACTCAGTCACTGTGCTGGGTCGTAACAAAAGTCATCGAATTGCTAACATATGAAGGACTTCCTAACTTGTCTAGTTTTATTGACGAATTTGGGGAGAAAGTATCAGAACCTTAGTGACTATTGGCGCTGGAAGAAGCACTGAAGGATACTCTGACAAGATGGTGGGATACACATAAAAACTTGATAGAAGACTGGAAGATATGTCGTATACTGATGGAAGTTTGATTTGGGGAAGCAGAGCACTACCAAGGGAAGAGATATGATGGAAGGAATGATCCTAATGATCATCTAGTCGCATGCCAAACTGCATGGGTATTGAAGCCGAAGGAAGAATGGGTACATGCATTTGTCCATACTTTGGACGAAATACCAAGGAGATTGTACGTTTCGGCAGAGCTGGGAAGGGAAATTACAATGTGGGAAGAATTGAATGTCAGTTTCAATCATACCTTTAACTTTACAAATGACGATATGATCATACATAGTGCACTTCAACACATCCACAATATTATGTTGGAAATAGTTCCAGTGGAATTGACGACAGGAGCGCAGGAGACTCCAATAACGCAGTTAATCATAGAGTGCTTCAATGTAATGGGGTAGCCTAACGATGAGGACGATCCAAGAGCTATCAACATATCAGAATAAGAGGGAATTCGGGATATTGCAGCACTGAAAATACCATCCAGCAAAGTCAAAAAACCATTGGAGATAATAAAGGTCAATACCGAGATGATAGAGGACCCAAAATTCGCGAATGTTGGAAATTACTGGAATTAGGAAACTATGGCAAAAATCACTGACCTACTACATGAATTCTAGGATTTATTTTCAACAAATTTTGCCGAGATGAAAGGGATTTCAGGTGATTTAGGCAAAATGAAAATCCTTCTAAATCCAAATACAATACAAGTGAAGCAACGACCTTACAGATTGAACCCATGATACAAGGAACACGTCAACGCTAAACTATAATGAATGATGGATGTTGGCATTATCGAACCTATTGAAGAGTCAAAATGGATCAGTCCAATGGTTGTTCAAGACAAAAAGACAAGGGAAATCCATATATGTGTCGACTTAAGGAAGCTAAATGATGCAAGTCTTCATGACCCATTCGCAACACTGTTCACAAACGAAGTATTGGAGGGCATCCAAGGATAAGAGATCTACTCGTTTACATACGGATTTTCAGGATATCACCGGATAAGAATCGTGAAGGAGGATAGGTACAAGACCACTTTCGTAATGGAATGGGGATGTTTTAAGTACACAGTAATGCCATTTGGTCTCAAGAATGCAGCTATGATCTTCTCAAGGACACTTATCACTGGGTTTAAGGACTTCATTCATAAATTCCCGACAATCTACATGGACGAATCAACCATCTATGGGTTGGTGAAAGACCACATTGCGAACCTCTGATTGATGTCAGAAAGATGTCGACAACATCAAATCTCGCTGAATATGAAGAAGTGTATATTTTGTTCCTTGTTTGGGATTTTGTTGGGACATATTGTATGCAAGGAAGGTATGTTGGTCAATCCCACCAAGATCATGGTTCTTGTTGACTTACCAGCTCCAACGACAGTTAAACAACTTAGGGTGATGTTGGGTCCCATAGGATATTACCAGAAGTTCAAAAAGGGATACACATCATTCACAACACCAATGGAGAAATTGTTGAAGAAGGATGCAAAATTCAAATGGAATGATGAATGTCAGCGAAGTATCGAAAGCAGAAAAAGGTCATAACACCGATATCGGTCTTTCCAGATTGGACACAGGAGTTTCACGTCCATGTTGATGCTTCATCATTCGCACTAGGAGTAATTTTGGCACAGTCAAGGGAAGGAGCGATTGATCACCCAATTGAATTTGCAAGTCAGAATTTGTCTACTACGAAAAGAAACTACACAATGACAAAGAGGGAAGGACTGGCGATGGTGTATGCATTACAAAAATTCTGCCACTACCTATTGGGAGGACATTTCAAAATGTTTACGAATCACTTAACAATGAAGTACCTGGTCAACAAGCCTGTGTTAGGGGGGGGGAATTTGTCAATAGTTACTACTCTCCCAAGAGTTCAATTTTGAGATCATTGTGAAGCAGATATGGTTGAATTCCAAACATGATCATCTATCAAGGATACAGATAGGAGAAGAGCTAGGAAACATCAAGGATGGCTTACCAGATGCATAGTTGTTTAAGATCGGGATGGTAGATGACCATTATGAACAAATTATTCAAATTTAGACGTTAGGAAAAGCACGAGAGGACTTCACCACGAGTCAGAAAAAGCAAGTGGTCATCAAAGCGATGAATTTTCAGCTAATCACATACCATCTCTACAAAATGGGGCTAGATGAAATCCTACGTCGATATGTTCTACCGCATGAGCAAGAGAGAATATTGGTTGAGGCGCATGACAGAGTTGCATGAGGAAATTATGGAGGACGTGCAACCGCTAGAAAGATACTCTGAGCTGGTTTATGGTGGCCAACAATGCACAATGATGCCATAGATTATGCTAAGAGCTACGACATCTATCAGAGGGTGGGGAAGCCGTCATGATGGGACAAGATGCCACTAGTACCTCAAATCATGCTACAACCATTTGATAAATGGGCAGTGGATTTTATGGGACCCATCAAACCTCTAGGAAAATGGATGGGTGCACGATACATCATCACTGCGACAGACTACTTGACATGATGGGAATAAGCAACACCAGTGACAGATTGTACAGCTGCGACAACATCCAGGTTCCTATTCGACAATGTGGTTACTCAGTTTGGTTGTCCCAAGATAATGATGAGAAACCAAGGAAGTCACTTTGTCAATAAGATTATTAGCACGATGGATGAGGATTTTTAGATACAACACAAGAAGAGTACTCCATATTACCCAAAAGAGAATGGAGACAAGGTATTAGAACATGTGCTAAAAAAAGGTATGCAACACAAATCGCGATGATTGAGACTTGAAAATCCCTGCGATATTATGGGCATACAGAACAACATGTAAGTGATTGACAGGGAAAAAACCATTCAATCTTGTCTATGGCTAAGAAACGGTAATGCCGATGTAGTACATTGTTCCCAGCCTGTGCATAGTGGCAGTGACATGCATAAGCGATGAAGGAGCAGTTGAAGAACAATTGACACAGTTGTTACAACTTGAGGAGGATCACTTCATCGTAGGTTTCCATAAACAAGTGGAAAATGATCGAGAGAAGGCATGGCATGATCACCATGTTAAAGCGAAGTACTTCCAACACAGATATATGGTTCTCCTATGTGACAACAAGTTCATGAAGCAACCATGTAACCTACAAATTCATTGGTTAGGACCTTATGTGATTCCTTCCATCACCGACGGAGGTGCGGTGCAATTGCAGCAGTTACATGGAACATTGCTACCGAAACTAGTAAATGGAAACCGATTAAAGCCCTATTAGGATAGCTAGGTGTGGCACCATGGCTGATAGCCACACAGGAAAAAACCGTGCAAAGGAAAATCAAGGAACAAGGAATCACAACAAAGTGTATTGTCCGTAAGGAAAACACAAATCGCAGCAAGAACGAATCTTGGCAATATCAGAGGAGACACGACATCGTCAAATCGAACAATAAATGTAGCAATTAAAACCGACGGGTGACGACGCAAGAGGAAAAGACACACATTTATGGAGAAATTAGACCATGAAAAATAAAAACACAATGGAAAATAAAGGAATAGGGAATCACCTCAAAGTATATCGACCACAAGGAAACCACAAATCACAACAAGAACGAATCTTAGTGATATCAGAGGAGACGCGACATGGTCAAATCGAACAATAAATGCAACAATTAAACCCGATGGATGACAACGCAAGAGGAAAAGACATGCATTTATGGAGAAATCATACTGTTGGATTTGCAAAATCAACGACGGATTTGGTCAATCTTTGAAGGAGTTCACCAATATTTGAAGGATTTGGCTATGATGATTGAAATCATTTGCACGGGCGTAATGAAGGCTATAAGAATCGAGTAGGGGGGCATGGATTGAACCATTGTGAATATTGTGAGAACAAATCTGAGCAAAGACAATTTTAGGAGAGCAACAAAGAGAGAAAGAGAGATAGACAGGTAGCTATGGCCCAAATCATTTCGAGCGGTAGCACATAGGGATCATTATTACAGAGAATACCGATAATAAAGGAGAGGCTAGAAATTCAGGATGTGTTATCATGACCACCCAGAAACAAGAGGGGTGTGAATTGGCCAAATTCTCCGCAACGAAGAATCAAACCAACCCATAGTCCAACCAGGGCATAAGAGGCAGAATCCGACCCATCGACGATGGGAGGGGAGGACTCCACATTGAGGAAGGGGCCGACAATTGCTGATATCCCAAGCTATGTACCATTGCAGAGGCTAGACACGCCGTCGGTTCAAATCAACAATAATAATAGATTCAACATCAAGATACCGACAACACCGAAGGGGGTGCATGTTACAATGAACATCGTTCCACATTTGCAAAAGCTGCAATATAGTGATTACGAGCTAGCCTATCCAGAATGCATGGAGCATACTTATGAACATCAAGCACATGATGACAGAGCTCCCATCACTAGAGAACTGATGAAATGGGAATTGGGAATGCAGCGGTTGGGGCTACTAGCGTCGATCCATCCCAGTACTTCCATGGGAAGGACAATGACAAAAAGTTGGATGCAAGGATTAAGAAGAAATACAATGTAGTTCATGAAAAGGGAGCATACATCATTTGAGATATTAATGACAAGGTAGTTCGAGTCGCAGCAAAGCTGCTGGCTGTAAAAATCGTGTGCAAGAACAGACCAAACCAGTGCACGTCGGGAGTTATCGCATGCGCGAAGAAATGTGCAATAGGAGTTCAAATGAATTGGGCTCTGTTTTTTTATATTTTTATCATTTAAGAAATATGATATAGGATATTATATGACAGAATAATATGCACAATAAAAATCACAAGAGACAAGAGACACTAAAAATTTTCCTCAGGGAAATCATAAAGGAGAAAACCCCGCAACTTCCTCAAAGATAGAATGAGCACCAATGGCAGCAGTAAAACCCAAAGACAAAAGATGATCTCCAAGGGCTGTTCTCTCTCTCTCTCTCTCACTCATGCACCCTAGTGAGTGAGTGTGTGTGTGATAAATAGAGAGGCTCACTCTCTATTTATATTCTTTCATTCACTTAATGTCCACTCCAACAAGTCTATCTCACTTAATAATTAATTACCAGGGCCAACTTCTCTAGGAGAGTCTAATAACCCTAGTGCCCCACAACTGTGGGGACTTTTCCCTCTGATCAACAAGTAGGGTTAACCTTGACTCAATTGTGGGGACTATTGCCCATACTTACAATGGAGGGTTAACCTCAATGACTTTACATGACTTGTTTTTCATTATTGAATCTCCTGATAGGAACATCAGGGCATGACATGACTCAATTATATTACAGATACTTCCTGGAATAAACATCAGGGTACAATACATAAGATATACAAGTGAATACATTCTGAAGTTAAAAATACATCAACATGTTTTTGTTAAACCAACTAAAGGAAGACGTCGTATTGGCGCAAGAGGGAAGAATACCATTCACTTATTCATGGCTACTGATATTGATCGCCCTTTTGGGTTGGATGGAACCCAAGTATTATCAAGGGATGGATGTTGAAGCGGTAAAAACATGCAGAGGAGCGCAATATCAAAATCTATGGGCACTCGAAGATAAGACATGACAAATAGATTGCAATGTTTAGTTCTATTTATATTTGGATAGACTCATGGAAGCAATAGGGAAGGTCCCACACCTAACAGATGAGGCTGTGACCAAGTATAGAAGTCTGGCACTATTCACAATCAATCCACATGCAATCCACATCCAAGATAGGAATTATGACACGGAGCACTAATGGTGAGCAACATAGTACAAGTTGACAGATGAAGAGTTAGGTGCCATTATTGATGAATGACCACTAGAATGGAAGGTTTCGGACAACATTGATGATCTATCGGACACAGAAGCAGGATTACCACCATACATTCCAACTGAGCAATTGGAAGTGAAGGACTCTAATGAGGATTCATGGGAGGAATCATCCACTACTCTGACGGATTCGAAGTTGGAGAGGGAACAAGAACATGGGAAGACAAAGCGTATATTTGAACAAGGAGAAGGGAGTCATACAATGAAGCTTCCAGATGATCAGGTAAGCAGGATGCTAGCCACAATTAATACAACAACTAATGAGAGTCAAGCACAAGTAAAGCAACATGCAATGGATTATTTTTACTAGGTGAAGGGATTGTTGCAATCCTTGACGAATGTTGTACTAGAGACAAGGGTACAATAGACAGATTTGGTGCAAAGGGCAGCTGAAGTGAGTATCAGTAAGAAATTGTGAATGATCGAGATTCTGTTGCAAGTGCTAATGACAAGGGAAGAAGATGTCGAGGACACCCTGCATAAATTCAACTTAATCGGCCTTAACACCAATGACCTTCCGATGCATATGGTGGCCAGACTACAGAATGAAGCAAGCTACAAGATCCAAGACCGCAAGATGATAGTGCATGACCAATTAGTCAAGTTGAGAGAGCAGATAGAAAAAGAACATAGATCTAATGAAGACAGAGCAAGAGGCAGTTGTGATTGAAAAACCAAGGCTTTCGATGATAGGCAACGACTAGAGAAGGAAATTTCAGCCGCATGCAAAGAGATACCATATATTACCCCAGAGATGTTTGTTGAGGAAAAAGTGTTCCGACTAGGACATATAGTCACCAATTTGAATAAGGAGCATGAGGAATTGTAAGAACTCATAGGAGAGCAATAGAAGAAGTGACAAGACATCTAGAAGAGCTAGAAAAAGATTCCCAATCAAAGACATAGGAAACAACACAATTTTGGATGAGCATGTTCCAGGATGAACAATTGCAACAATTGGATACCTAACTTAGCGAGGTGGAAGCACAACTGGAATCGCTATGGGGATCACTCAAGACCATGCCCATAATTTTGCAAGTTACCAAGGTAGCCAAGCTGAAAGCGCTGCAACAACAAATCAACAAGGCACGGGAAAGACACCAGCAGAGGACTATTTAGTTGGATGAATTCCCAAGAGGTCGCAGAGTAGCTAGCACTCAAAGCTATGGAGGGACTTGTCAACATGAAGGAAGAACAAGCCAAAGTGTGCATAACTCAGCGCAAAGATCAAGGAAGTAGTTGAACAAGTTCAGATGGAGCACGATAATTTCAAGGCCAAGTTGAACGAACCAACTGTGTCCATCTAACATGGCTCGAGGAAAAGCCACAAGTTTGTGTTGGGGCCTATTGGCAAAGGGATCACATGTGAAAGAAGCGACAAAGAAGACATCGAGAAGCGGAAGACTCAACTATGTGGAAGAAGATACCGACAAGTGTGGTCGGTTTGGTTACATTAGTTATAAGTTTTGGTCCAAAGTAGCTAGAGAGTCGGCCCATGTGGACAATTTTGTAATGAATTAAGCCTATAAATAGAATTAGGAGTAGAGTCATTAGATAATCGATGGCAGTAGATCATGAGTAGTATCATCTGATGAATGTAATTTTCTTGTATGTGATCGATTGATTCGTGGATGACTGTGTTTTTGGTTTGAGGCTATTCGATGAAGGGATGTTTGATGATTTTTGAAGCTAATATAAGAATAATTTTGATGATGGAATTCATGTCTCTTTCTGCGTGTATGTTGAATATGTAATGGTGTGATATATGGTTTTTCATGTCTGAATGATGTGAAGTCTTGCTGTATCTATTGGGTTCATGTATGTCGATGTCTTTTTTATTTGAGTTATGTTGTTGTGATAACTGAATTTACTGGGAATGATGATAAATCGATCTCATGAATGATGTTTGTAAACCTGTAGATCACTAAGTAATATTGCAATAGAATAAGACACAGTGCACAAGTCCTCTTCCTTATGTGGAAACGTGGTTCCTGCAACCCTCACATAGATGTCTCGGGTGAGACTCCATCTGCTTCGCAGGTGTTGCTGGATAGGGTAAAACCTATATGGGTTGATGTCTAGGGAGATCGCGTAGATGGGTATCAACAGATATGTGGAGTGAACCAATGTCGACTAAAGTATGTCAACAAGTCTGTCGAAGGAAGGATACTAGTCCCAATAAATATCTTTTTTTATCTTTTTTATACAGTTGTTGGTTGGAGGCTTCTAGTCTGCTGCAGCAACAAGAGAACCGTCCTAGACTCTTTGTCTATCGCAAGAAGAAAAATGATGGCAAAGAAACTTAGTATGTCACACCAAAGGAACTATGTTGATGGAATAATATAGGTCGTAGGAAGTACGACATCGTCACAAGTAACACTAGAATCACAGAAGTGACAGTTGGCCATCATTAAGATAGATGACCATCATTAATTTGAAAAATCCGAGATATTTTGGCGGCCTACTTTTTGGTCATGTTTTCTTTTATGGCAATAACTACTACTTGGCGTGATAGGTAAAATGAAGGCATGCATAGAAGTATCCATAATTATTTGGACAATCAGCCCATGTGACTGAAAGGACAAATACCTTTCTATTGATTGCCTGAGCATGTGAAGAATGACCACAAAGAATAGTTACATGTTATCAACCTTGATGCCCAAGTTTCATTTCATTCTATTTGATGCAAGAGGACAAACTGTTGTTTGCAAATCCAAGAGTCGAAGTGAATTGTTCAGAGCATGGTCATTTTGATTTTAAGCATAAGTACAACTCCTAACTCTGATATTGGGACCGCATAACCCACACTGATCATGGAAGACATTGTTGGATATGTCCCACCATAGGCCGAGGTTGTTCAAGATGCTGAGCAAATTCCATTTAGGCCTTCAATAAAAGTGTGTTTAGACCTACTAGGTCTATCTGGAGTCTCATGGGGGAAGGGAATGGGAAATAGAAAGATGAAGGAAAAACAACAACACCACCACCACATGGATAGGACGAAGACTCAGAAACTAGGAATTTGTTTTCCACCATACATCCCACCAAGACGCTCTGATGCACCAAAGATTAGAGTCCCAAAGAAGTAATGATACCCACTGGTAGAACCCATGGTGCCGAAAGGAGTCAAGGTATTGCAAGACATTCAGTCGAACCTGCAGAAGTTGTCCTTCACTGGTCATGAGACGAGGAAGTAAGAAGATTTAGATAGAAAGAAATACATGATTACAGTACATGATACACCAGATTCACCGAAGCAATTTGTTCCAATGGAATGGGAAAGAGGGTTGAACCAGTCGGGGTTATTATCATTGTTGTATATGCCACACTTCGACCACAGACCATAAATAAATACCTATGTGAAACAATTGTTAGTGTCCTTTCATGGTGGCTACCTTTGGCTTGACCAACAAATATCTATGGATGTTGAAATCATTGCAATAATTATAGGCCTACCATTAGCAAGTATAGATCCAATGTCGTATTTAAGGAAATACCAGGACACTGTGATGACAACCAGGATGAAGGATAAGTATGAATTGACTAGAGATAACAAAGGTTTCCTAATCACCTCGATCAATGATCATACCGTTCTATTCATTGTGAAGGTATTAGCTAGCAAATTTTTGCTCAATATGTGACTGAACCAATGTACTACAAGTGCGGTTGCGTTAGACGAACTCTGTGCAGAGGGAGTTCAAATCAAGTGGTCACAATATCTGTTAAATGAGTTACTAGCAGATTCAGTAGAGTCACAGGAAAAAACTGTTGCATTCCACTATTCCTGGCTATTGATTTTGATTTCATTTATCGCATGGATGGAACCACTAAAATACTAAGGGGTATATATGCAAGTACGTTGTAGAGGAGCTCGATACCAAAATCTCTAGTTTGACAAGGATAAGAAGGATAGACAATGAGATAAAAATGTGGAATTTTTTATGCATGGAGAGGCATTGCGACATCAGGTGAGGAGGCAGGAGAAACTTACAGATGAAACTGTTCAATGGTTTCACCAAATTATCAAATTTCAGATTGACCCACATCATATTATATTACAGATATGACAAGACCCACATGCCCAATGGTTGTCGACAAAAATTTTGTTGACCAAAGAAGAAGTTGAGGCCATCGTCTAAGATTGATCGAAAGAATGGTGTGTTCCTATTCCGGAGGACCAAATAGATACAGATGAAGACCTGAGACAAGACAATACACCATCGTAGAATTATGGAGATCAGGGAGTGGACCAATAGGCAGAAACACAAGATCCCAACCCTCCCCATAATGGTTCAAGCATAACTTCGATAGATCCAGTCATAGGAGAGAAGAGAAAACATACTAAGACAACGTAGACAGAGAAAAGACATAAGAAAAGGAAGTATGACAGAATTGAAACTACTATCAGCCTTGATGGTGAATATTTCACACTTATGACCGAAGCACTTCCAAAAGTTGCGCAGGAAAGCTTCAAGAAAATAAATGAGCGAAAAGCGGAGCTCACAAGTAGTATTATTGATTTACTAGAAGTGGTCTACAAATTTGTTTAAGAGAGCATAACCCGAGTAGATTATACACCCTAGATAACCGAGTCACAGGATGTTCCTGACACTTCAGAGGAGAGACAAAGTGAGATACCAATGTCGGTTCTTCCAGTCAAGATGCAAGTGATGACTAAAACACTTAACCTTGGAACCCCATAATTCAATGAAGTGGCCAAAATCATAGGAACGGTTACAATAGGCTTCTTGTAGACGTGTATGTATGAAGTTTATGCAATGTAGAATTCCGCAATCATGGAGATGAAAGTAAGAGAAGGTGCCTTGATTAAGCTGGAAAAAGTAGCAAATAAAAGAGTTAGTAAAATGAAGAAAACAGTGTAGGAGACCTAGCATAAAGAAAAAACTTGGGAGGAGAATAGGCATAGGCTCAACAATTTCATAGACCTTGCATGCACAAAGATTTCCAATGAAGGAATAATGGAGGATATGTTTCTAGAATCCAAGGTCATTCAACTTGGGGAGATAACATAAGACCTTGGAAAAAAGGTCACAAAACTAGAAGTGTAGTTGAAACCAGGTACACCCCCTGAGGTGTTAGAAGAAATAATAAAAGCAACAACAAAGGCTGCGAGGAAGATAGAAGAAGAAGAGGGATTATGTGCTAAAGTTGTCGTCTAAGTTTCTCAAGCATGGGTAGCGTTGATCGACGATGAGGAACTAGAGAAATTCATAGAGGAGTTGCACACAGATGAAGTGGAAGTAAACCAAATGAGAAATGAGGTGAATAAGTTTCCCTTAGCATAGAAAATGGATAAGGGAGAGATATGAAGAAACTACAACAACAAGTTACAGTGCTACACACTCAACAACAACAAAGGATTCACAAAGTCCCAGAGTTGTAGGTAAAAGCAAAAAGGACTACGTGCATTATTCAACTTGTACATCAGAAGATGCGACACGTAGTAGAGTCTGCGGGAATTGTAACGTTAGGACACATCAGTTCTGACCTTATGGAAAACTCGAAGAAAACGAAAGAGCAAGTGTGACATGAAACATAGGAAATAGTGAAAATATTCCAATATTTTCAAGATAAAGTCGTCACAAATGCAGAAGTTGATGAATAACAGTGCATGGCTCAGGACGAGCTACAAGTGATTCTTGGGGGCTATTAGAAAGTGACAACAAGGAAGGTCTTATAGCATTGCATGTGTCATCGCATGCTACGAACACATTAAACTAGAAGCCAAATGTATTTAATGTGATTTTCTTAAGTTTGGACTTAGGAAAATACATTAACAATTCTAATTTTATTTTGACTTAATGGAATCACTTTTATAAAGTGAAAAGTGAAATAAACTTAAGTGATGGCTAATCTAATCTTGGCCATTGCTCTCACTGGAGGATCATATCTATTGATCCATAGTGAGGGTTAGGGTTTTCACTTAGCCATTGAGTTAAAAGGAGATTTGGTGGAGAGGACACATACACAGGAGAGATACAGACAAAGAGAAGTTAGATGGAGGAATTTGCTAAGAAGACGAATGAGTACTAACCCGACAAAGTCACTGAGCTTCTAGGCTGAGCTAGAGGACGTACAAGATCACACAGAGGGAAGTCATACCATTCTTCAGGGAAACCATACAACTATACAAAATCCGTACAAGATGATGTCAACATCATATGGATACGTACAACTGCATAGGGGAGGTCGTATTGCTGACGTAGGGGCCCCACAACTGCGTTGGGGGTGCGTTGGGTTACTATATTTGTCCAGTGTTTCTATAGAGGTTTTAATTCGTCAGGTTGGGTGAATTTATCTGTTGGTTGTAAAAGTTCAATATCTTCATAATATAAATTTTATATCTGACTGATGCACCAGTTTTCCCATCTTGGGTTTTATTCGGGGGTTTCCATACCCAAAATATTGTGGCTATATTTTATGTGATCTTGTGGGGATGTTTCTCAATTTTTACTTTCCACTACAATAATAGTAAAAGAAATTGATGTGTGGTTTCCAGTAACAAATTAAATCTACTGTTTATCCCTAGTTGAATTTTAAAGGAAAATATACATGGTATCAGAGCTCAGTTGAGCTAAAACCGAGATACTAGCAACAACATTGATAGATCAACCATAACTATTCAAGACACAAACCTAGAGTTCTGATATAGGGTTTTAAGGGTACACTTCAGTATGGTCGTGTAGTTGAGAGTTGAGGATATACTCTAGGGGGATGAGAAATTTCCTACATGGAAAGAAGGGATCACAAGGATCTTGGATATAAGTGATGCAGAGGAGCACATTGACTCCATAAAGGTTGTTCCCACTAATCTAGAAGAGTTGGTAGCTTGGAAGAAGATAGATTCCAGAGCCATGTTTATCATCTTGGAAGAATTGGAGGACCACATAGTCCCTCATATTTTCGAGAAGAAGACCACATCATAGATGTGGAAGGCCTTGGAAATTCTGTACCAGAGCAAGAACGAAAACCAAAATATGGTGTTGCAAGAGAGAAATAACAATACCAATATGGCGAAGAGTGAAGGAGCGGTGCCTTATCTCAGAAGGATCACATAGATAAGAGACGAGCTTGGAGCAATTGGCTCTAAGATTGAGGATGAGGAGCTAGTTCAGATAGCCCTGAATGGATTTTCTAAGCCATGGGACACCTTTGTCAAAGGTGTTGTGGCTAGGGAGAAGCTCCCTGATTGGCATAGGTTGTGGGATTATTTTGTGCAAGAGGAGACCCGCATGGGTCAAGGATTAGTTTCATCCAACAGTGCCCCACAGATTGTGGATGAAGAGGCTCTAGCCCTGACAGGGAAGAGCAACGATAAGGAAGATAAAAAGAAGGGTGGTAAGAAGAACCTTGACATGTCAAAGGTCAATTGTTTTATCTGCCACATGCAAGGACACTTTGCCTCCCAGTTCCCATACAGGAAGAATAAGAACAATACCTAGATGGTAGGTTATGTATAGGTGGATGAATTCAACAAGAATTTCAATGAATATTTTTGCTTGATTGCTTGCATGGAATGCACCACGGGAAACAATGTTTGGTATGTGGACAGTGGAGCATCTTGTCATATGACACGGTAAAAGAGATTCTTCAAGGATTTGCAAAAGGGTGGATTAAATCTCCACATAGAGCTGGGTGATGATGCGCAATATCATTCCCAAGGAGTTGACACTATTTCATTTCAGAGGGAGCCTAACAAACCCCTCAATTTTGCTGTCGTATTGTATGTTCTAGGGTTGACTAAGAACCTCGTATCTTTTTCTTCCTTGGAGGACAAGGGATTTCAGGTGACGTTCTGAGACCATAGGGTGTACATCAGGCCCAAGGGGTTGGATAGGAGTTTGGATTGGGTGATTGGGATCCAAAGTGGGAAGGAATATAGACTACAGTTTGAGTATACAAAGGCTCTAGTCAACAACATCAATAGTTAGGGTGATTTGTGGCATAGGAGGATGGCACACTCACACCATGGAGCACCAAGGCATTTGAGACAAGTTGTCATTAGAGTTCCTCAGGTATAAGAGGAGAAGCATAACCACTGCAAGGGTTGTGCATTGGGGAAGAACATTAGGAGACCTTTCCCACAGAGTGAGCACAAGTCTAAGGGGACCTTGGACTTAGTGCATTCAGATGTTTGCAGACCTACGAGTGTCAAATATTTAAGTGGTTACAGTTACTACATCATTTTTATTGACGATTGTTCTAGGAATACCTGGATCTATTTCCTGAATACCAATTCAAAGGTATTTGATCGGTTTTGGGAGTTCAATACTCTCATGGAAAACCAGACATGGAGGAAGATCCGAGTATTGAGGACAAACAATGGGGGAGAGTACACATTCAATGAGTTCTTGGAGTATTTCTCATCAAAGGGGATCAAGAAGGAGCATACAATGCCTCATACCCCGTAACAGAATGGAGTGACACCGAGAAAGAACAAGACAATGGTAGGAGAAACCAAGGCCATGCTATTCGATCAGGTATTACCACTATTCCTTTGGGCCAATGCATACAGGACTATAGTATACATTCAGAACAGGTGTCCCCACACATGTTTAAGGAGGAAGACACCTAAGGAGGTCTTCATAGGAACTAGACCATATGTGATCCACTTGTGCATATTTGGGAGTGTTTGTTATTGCCACATTCATGTTGACACTAGGAAGAAGTTGGGTCCTTCTGGAGAGAAGGGGTTACTTGTTGTTTACAATGAGACTTCGAAGGCATATAGAGTTTATATTCCTGCTTGCAAGAGTATCGTTGTGAGTAGGGATATCCAATTTGATGAGGACAAAGCCTAGTGGAGATCTATGGACTTACCAGCATAGGAGAAACTAACACATAACTTAGGGTCAAGTTGGAGGAGCCACATGTACAAACACAAAGCACAAGTTCTGGTAGTCAAAGGGAGTCACGTGGATAGGATCCTACAGTCATTAACTTGGAGGATGATCCACAACAAGAGATGGATATACAACAGCCATAAAAGGTAGACACTAGGCCAAGGCCTAAGTGGTTTAGGTCCATAGTTCAGGATTCTAGGTAGGTGAATCCTCCATAGAGCTCCATGAGGCGGAGCAAACTGCTAGAGAGACTTAGCTATATGGCATTGATGACATAGTTGATTAACTCCGAACCTTCCAGTTTTGAGGAGGCTATACAACATGACGTGTGGTAGGAAGCCATGGTTGAGGAGTATGACTCAATCATAAAGAATCAGGTATGGGAGGTTCTATTGAGGCCACAAGGTAAAAAGGTGGTGGGATTTAGATGGATCTACAAGGTGAAGCATGCAACAGACCAAAGCATGGAGATGTACAAGGCGCACTTCATGGAAAAGGGGTTTTCACAGAAGGAGGGTATTGAATAAGAGGAGACCTTCACCCCTATTTCTAGGTATTCTTCCATTCGAACCATTATCTCATTAGCACCATAGATGGGTTGGCATGTCCATGAGATGGTCGCTAGGACTACCTTCCTCAACAAAGTTATAAAGGAGGAGGTATTCATTGAGAAACCATAGGGGTTTTATGTGGAGAATAGGGAAAAACATGTATGCAGGTTGTAGAGAGGTCTTTATGGGCTCAAGAAAGCACCTTGAGCATGGTACTCGAGGATAGACATCTATCTATGGGAGATGGGATTCCAACGGAGTGAGGCAGAACACAACCTTTACTTCTTGTCAAGTGAGGTGCCTCTCATACTGGTACTGCATGTAGATGATCTATTTCTTATAGGAGATGAGAAGTTGATTGGCGACTACAAGTCCAACCTTGCAGCTGAGTTTGAGATGAAAGACCTTGGGTTGATGCATTACTTCCTAGGATTGGAGGTTTGGCAGAGAGATGTGTGCTTCTTCATTGGAAGGGAAGTATGTAGTGGAGATATTGAAGAGATTCAAGATGGTGTATTGCAACCCTATGTCCATACCTCTAATTTCCAACTCGAGGAAGATTGATGCATCGAGATCATAGGAGTTTTATCCTACATTGTAGCACTAGCTTATCAGATCGCTCATGTATCTGGTCAACACATGATCAAACCTTAGATTTGCAGTCAACTCCTTGGTCCAGTTCACAGTGGACCCTCAAAGAATGCATTGGATGGATTTGAAGCACATACTTCACTATATTAGAGGTACAATGGAGTATGGATTGGTTTATGAGTGCAGGGGGAGCGCACAATTAACATGCTTCATAGATATTGACTGGGCAAGATGTGTAGAGCACCAAAAGAGCACTTCAGGTTGTTGCTTCAGCATTAGATAAGGAGTTTTCTCTTGGTTCAACAAGAAGCAAAAGTAAATTTCATTGAGCTCGGCATAGGCAGAGTACATGGAATCCAATTTGGTTGCTTATGAGGGAATGTGGCTGAGGAAGTTTCTTTCAAGATTGTTCAAGTATTATCTAGAGGCTACAATAGTTCACCGTGACAATTAGAGTGGTATCAGGGTGTTCCATGAACATAGCAAACACATAGACATTAGGTACCACTTCCTGAGATATTGTGTACAAAAAGGAACCATTTGGTTGGAGTGCAAACAGAAAGATGAGCAGGTGGGAGACATGTTCACCAAGGCACTTTGCAGACACAGTTTTGTGAAGTTCAGGGATAAGTTGGGGTTGCTACCGAATTCATTCCTCCTTGATAGAAAGTGTTAAAAAGTGGCAACAAGGAAGGTCTTCTAGCATTGCATGTGTCCTTGCATGCTAGGAAGACATTAAATAGGAATCCTTTAATGTGATTTTCCTAAGTTTGAAATTAGAAAAATATATTAATAATTCTAATTTGATTTTGACTTAATGGAATCAATTTTATAAAGTGAAAAGTGAAATAAACTTAAGTGATGGATAATCTAATCTTAGCCATTGATCTCACCAGAGGATCACATCCATTGATCCATAGTGAGGGTTAAGGTTATCACTTAGCCATTGAGTTAAAAGGAGATTTGGTGGAGAGGACACATACACAAGAGAGATACATACAAAGAGAAGTCAGATGGAGGAATTTGCTGAGAAGACAGAGGAGCACTCACCCAACAGAGTCACCAAGCTTCGAGGCTTAGCTAGAGGCCGTACAAGATCACATAGAGGGAAGTTGTATCATTCGACAGGGGTAGTCGTACAACCGTATGGAATCCGTACAAGGTGACGTTAGCACCATACAGATCTGTACAACCGCGCAGATGAGGTTGTACTGCTGACACACGGGTCATACATTTGCGTTGGGGGTTTGTTGGGTTGCTGGATTTGTCCAGTGTTTCTAAACAGGTTTCAATTTGCCAAGTTGGGTGAATTTATATACTAGTTGTAAAAGTTCCATATATTCATAATATACATTTTATATCTGATTGCTGCACTAGTTTTCCCATCTTGGGTTTTATCTGGGGGTTTCCATACCCAAAATACTGTGTCTATATTTTATGTGATGTTGTGGATGTTTCTCCATATTTACTTTCTGCTGCAATACTAGTAAACTAAATTTATGTGTGGTTTCCACTAACAAATTAAATATATTGTTTATCCCTAGTTGAATTTTAAAGGAAGATTTATAGACGCCTGTTGGCCCTAGGGAAACATAGGAAAAATTTAGTTAGAATTCTTCCCAAGAAGGTACATATTCCAATCGTAGGAAGGAGAAGGAGCTGCGATAGAAGTAGAGAAGGAAGAATAAAAGTAGAGAAGGAATAACAAAAGCATACGAAGGAAGAAAATAAGCATATAAGGAATAAAGAGCTAAGGCAAGAAGTAGTCGCAGAGGAAGCTATGACAAAAGGAAGAGAGTTCGCGAAGGAAGAGAGTTCACGATGGAAGATTTAGCGACAAAAACGAAGCCATGATAAAGGAGAAGATGCAACGAGATCAACCATGAGAAAATGAACCATGTTAGAGAAGGCGTGCAACGACTAGAAATGTCAGTTCAAGGAAGATCGTGGGAACGAGGTCATCTAGAGTCGACGAGAGTCATACGTGCTGTAAGGAATAAAAGCATCTTTGCAATTTGGGTCGTTAGTGCCTAGTGACAAGTGTCACTAGAATAGGAATGAAAACTTGTTGGCTAACTAAATGAACTCAACTAATAGCGACATGTAAGAGTTAATAAGAATGAGGAACTGAAGCTATATGCATGTTACTTGGTTACTTACCTACTTCGACTTACTTGCTCAGTTATTTTGAGTTGCTTCTGGTTGTTGTTTACAGAGTTAGTTAATTATTTTGTGTTTGTAAGAAGAGTCGAGTAATCTGCAGCCGAGTGCATAAAATTATAGGGAGGAGTAGTTGATCCAGGATGTGTGCAGATCAATAGTAGATTCAAGTATGAGAAGATTGGGCAAAAAAATACTGGAGAGAATGAGAGGAGAGAAAATTCTGTATAGATAAGAGAAGAAGATCTGAAACACAGTCTGCAACTCAGTGCACAGACCAAATGTTCCATATATTGCTCATGCTATATGAAGAGCACCTTTATGGTTTTTCCCGGATGGGTTTCCACATTAAATACTGTGTCATTAAGTAGATGATGAATGTGTTTATGTCAGATGAATGTATATGAATCTACTTAAGTCACAGTAATGTATATTGTGATTAAGTGTTTATGTATTTGCTTATGAATGAGTTCCCGTATTCACAAGTTGCACTATTGATAGATAACTTGTATGTTAAATCTTATATTGCTGTTATAATCTCTATGGCGGATAAGTTAAGTAGTGTCCTATCTGCACATAGTAAGGATAAGTAATACACCCACCAGATTTGGTCAAGTGAGTTGGTAAGGTGCCAAGGGAGAAGAAACCCCCACCGAACTACGAAAACCTGGTTCTGGAAGTTACCCATAAGAGATATCTCGGGTGATATTGCATCTGTGTTGCAGGTGTTGTCGACTGTGCCTTTCTCTGTCGGGCCGATATCTTGGGATTTGTTGCGTGCGACAGAAGTTCCAAACCTAGGTCGAAGGGAAGGAAACACCAACAAGGCTCTATATTGATGATCCTCTTCATTGTTTACTACAGTCATATCCATTGTTTTAGGCTAATAATGATAGTTGATGCACAAGTCATATCTTCATTGATGTGTGCAAGATTCAGGAACCATGGACCATTAAAAGGGATTGTATTAAATGAAATAAATTAACCTTATCCATATTCTAACCCTACATAGACTAACTACAAATAACAGCCAAGCCCTAACTGCATACATATTCTTTCTACCCTAATAGATGAGCCTTTTGATAAGTAAGATTGAAATAATTGGGATTGATTGTAAGTCAAGTCCAATAACCAACTATATTTTCCTATGCCCAAGAAAAGGAGTTTCATCAAATTGAATGTGTCGGTACTTATAAAACAAAAATCACTGTACATAATGAGTTTGTACTTAACCTAGACAAAAAAAATTACAGAATGAATTATTGGGGTCTCTGCATTGAATAAAATGAAAATTTGATCACATGAACAACCTACCTATCATTGTGGATGAATAATAGGAACCAATTGTCTGTTTTACAGAGATAGATATATTGTAGATTCAGAATGCGACCTATACAAATGTCCTACTCCACCCAAAGATCATATTAAAGAGTAACCAACTTGTCCATTTTATAGATCCATATGTGATGTAGAATCAGAATGCAACCTCTCCAAATGTCCTTCTCTTCCCCGAGATATGATTAAAGAGTAACCACCATGTCCTTTTTATAGAGCCATATGTATTGTAGAATCATAATGTAGCCTCTCCAAATGTCCTACTCTACCCCAAGATTAGATTAAAGAGTAACCAACCTATGTATTTTACAAAGCTAGATGTATTGTAGATTCATAATGTAGCCTCTCCAAATGTCCTGCTTTGCCACAAGATCACATTGAAGAGTATAAAAGAGTAGTGAGAAATAGATATTGAGGACCCATATCACTTTACTTTGAATTAACTTTGGCCACTTGTCTAGTTGATATTTCATATCCACTTTACTTCTAATTGAATTTTCCCACTCATCCAGTTGAGGTTCTGTATATTTGATTGCATAGTAGTCTATTTATTCTACGTTTTGGAATTCCAATGGCTTTTGGTCAAAATGTAGTAATTGTTTTTGGTAAAATATAAATTTGGAAGCATTTAAATTGTGATTTTGATTGCATAAATGGATTCAACACCCTCAAATACCTCTATGACACTCATATTATGCAATTTCTAGAACTAGTATATGTGATTTTAAGACATAACCAATACGGGGAACAAGGGAATAACAAACCATATCTGCCTTTGCGCCATGACAGTCTCACTCAAATTACGGGGACCTACACATATTGGTCTAGTATACTAGGGTCCCCGGTAAGAACCACATGTGCAAGTTTCCCTGCATGTGGCTCGTTCGTGCTTTGCTTTCCAAGGGAGAGCCCCTGGCCCGAATAAATAGGTGCCCAACAATTCCTTCATCAATAAGGGAATTATCATCACCTATATCCCCTTCCTCTGCCAAGCACTTCCATGAAATGGAAATGGACGGCATCATCGACTGACATTTCTTTCCCTGGTGTATATTCTGGAGTAGATTTATTTTTAAGATTTCCAATGACAGACCGAACAAAACAAACGAGAAAATATACAAAATAAAAGTAAATACCCTAGAATATTTAGACTACTCCTTTAATTAGATTTCAATTTAACTTGTTTTTTTTTCAAGTTTTATTTGATATGTACAAAAAATTTGAACCTAGCCACCTTCAATATGGTTGGAACTTGGAAGGGAAGTTCGCTATATTTGATCTTTGAAGTTGTGACTTCATAAAAGATTTCATCAACAAATTACAAACACCTATTAGAGTTTATGTTGCCCCTCTTCAAGCACCTTTGTTTTAGCTATGTATTATTCCAATGTATCGGGTAATAAAGAGTAAGAACACTAAAGTATATTTTGAGGCCATGGAATGAGAGAGCCAACATATAGCAAGTATCATCTATTATCACTCAAATGGTGGTGAGGATATATGTTATTCATGTTTTAAGGACACATGGAAAAGCAAAAGCAATGGAGGTACGCAAAGAGGATTGCTAACTTGTTGGAGGTTGTTTGATGAGATGGGGTGAGGAATTCAACATTATAATGCACCAATGTCATGGGAACTAGTACTAAAGTACAAAATCTTGACATATAATGTATAAGTGGGATTTCAATGGAGGAAGAAGGTATGTCATGGAAGTTTTTGGTTCTCATATAGGGAAACATCATCCAAGAGTTATACCTATATATGTAAGAAGATACATTAAAAAAAGGGAAAAAATTGGTTAACAAATCATCCAAAAGAGGATCAAATGTGTTTTCCAAACCTATTGAAGGAAATGGTGCAAATTATACAACACCTAGTGTAGGACAATCCATTTAGTTTGGTATAGACAATGTTGAGGAGGTAAGCCATAAAGTGTTAGTTAGTGATCATATTATCACCTTGTCCAATTGTCTTTTGGTTGTATCTATTAAACTTGATCCGAATAGGGTTAAACCAAGGGTGAATCCATGATGTGAAAAGATTATGGTGAAGAACACTAATCTAATCGTAGTAAGGGATTCAAAATTTATAGGGGTGCAATGTGGACTTGGCTGTGTTGAGTGAAAATAAACAAGGGATAAATAATAATTTGGCAATTCCAAGAAAAAGTAAGGTGAAAAAATATAAGGGGTTATGTGAAGTGGAAGAAAAACTCAATGAGGATGATAGTTAGGGAATATCTAATGTTGGATTAGGTGATGGATTAAAATGGTAAAACACTCACAAGCAAATTCCACATGGGAGGGGTTTTGGAGTGAACCCTAATTGACTAGTGATAAAAGGAGGGTGATCAATTTTAGGTTATATCTCAAAATTCCACCTAATGGTGAGATGATGGCTTGGGTTCATGCTCATAATAGAAGACACAAAATATGAGGACGTGGTTAGTATTTTGGGCAATAGTTTTTTCAATAAAAAAGTGTTTAGTAACAAAAGTATGTTTAGAAATTCTAGTAATAAAATCACGTTTAGAGGGATGACGGTGAGCCTACCAAGCGAAATCTATTTACAGGGAATATGGAAGAACAAGAGATTACTCCAAATACTACTGACCCTAATCCATGCAACTGCTCTTTTAAAAAAGAATAAAATCTTCCATGGAGTCCAAGGGAGATAAAAGCAAAGACCCTCAAGCAATTCTAAGGAAAATATTTAAAGAGAAATCGAATCACCTTCAAGGGCATGAAATGAATTCTTTCTTAGATGAATTATTTTCTTAGGATTTTACAAAGAATGGAAAGGTTATTGTAAGGGAAGATTAAAATTTTACCATAAACATATCAAAGGATGTAATTCCCCATCATTACATCACATATCAACTTGTAAGAAGTTAGACGTAATAATACCTAATACATATGCAACATCACCATAATCATCATAAATATAGAGAATCATACTAAGTATATCAACATGCATGTTAATACTCAAGAAGTGATATAATTGTCCAACTCTATCATTACTAGGAGGGGTTTATCATTGAGGATTAACCATGGGGTGAGTGTACAAAATATGTGGAGATTTTAGATGCAATCCAAATTCTAAATGACCCACTCACGTTATGAAATTATTGCAAATATGTTTACAAGAAATAGGTTTGTGGAGCCCCAATATTGACAAGTGATGCTATAGATAGGCTAGGATAAAGGAATGTGCACTCACTTTCACTTCACTACAACATATGCATGATTTTTCTTTAGTAAAATGCATGTAGTTATTACTGAATGATTTTTTTTTTATTTTTTATTTTTTATTTTTATATAAGGAGCACATCATACATAATATCATAATGCAAGTCGAAACCAAAGTGACAAGGCACTCATCTTTTGCAAATGTACAATCAACCACAAGATGAGCATTTGATTCCTCTTGAGAGTAGCAAAGGTTGCACCACCCGAGGCCACAATTTGTTTTTCTCTGCAATGTATCTTAGGTTTGGATATTGTTGTTCAAAAGTAGCCACATAAGGATATGAGCTTTGGATGGACATTTTAACCTCCAAAATAACTTCCACCACCACTTACGAGGATTTATTATCAGTTGTTTTGAGAGTTTGTGACCTTCTTTAGGAGTATAAATGCCATTTGCATTCCTACACCACAACAGTATGTTTGGTCCATCATTCAATATTACCAAACTATACTTTAGGATTTTTACGAATCTATCCCATATAACAACATCATTACCTATGAATCCCAATACATCCCCTGTCTTCCATGCTTGATGCATAAAAGAAGAGTTACCTAGATCTACTACTAAAGAGTGAAGGTGACATCCCTATAATCTCAAATGATGTATCATATGATTCGAAAATTTGTAATGTTCATTACATCCAACCCATATATCTATCTAGATTTGCATTCGTTCACCATTTCCCACCTGCTAGATCAACCATATATTAATTAGGGAGGATGCTTTTAAAATACCTTTCTAGAAGATGGAGGCATTTGGAATTCTTCTTCTAGGAAACCTTCACCATTTCTCTATTGAGTTTGGGGCTATATACTTTCTCTAGATAACCTTTCTCCAAAGAGTTAATTAGGTGATAAGGCTCCATACTATCATGGCTTCTAGTGCCTTTGAGAACTAAAAAACAATTTTTAAGCCCCAACTGTTGGGTCCTACGAAAACCTATCCTACTAAAAGTTATGGAAGCATTTCTTTCAATTATATAAGGGAGTGGAAGACTTGTTGTATTTACAAAAATATATAGATCCTTATTCTACTAAGTACAAAAAATTACCAATCCATTGTACCATGTGGTTTGAATTATTTTCCTTGGTTAGTTTTGTAGCTAGGACAAGGAGTGTATTGGGAATCTTGTTGGAATCATTGATACAACCAATGGATATTTTGTTACTAGTACTGAAGAAGATATTGTCAAATTTTGTAAAATTGAATTTAGGCTCTCTAGACCCAATGAGTTCAGTCATTACACAAATCACCTAATATGTACTGTATAACCTCCTTACTTGAGCGATATCTTGTCTCCCATATCATGGTTTGATATCCCACACTAGCGACCTTCCTGCCTGGAAAGATGGTATTACGCTATCATGTTGTTGATACAATGGTTGTCCCTCCTTCAGAGATTGTTGGATCACACAATGGATCCTTACATGATGTTGCTCTTTTGTAGTTCTGGTTGATACCTTGATCGAGTGCCTGAAGTCGGTGTGTCGCAAGAAGTCAATTTTGACAAAATTTTGCGCCTATTTTTTCAAGAAGATGAAGAGGAAATTTTGAAAAAATTTGACTTCTATCACTACCCTTGATATATATAAGATTGTCTAAGTTTGGGTTTTCAGAGGTCAAATATTGCATGGAATTAAAGTCAAGCTCACATCACATTATATTAAAATAGTAAATATTACATCACATTATATTAAAATATTAAATATTTGCAAAGCATGCCTTAAGATGACATGCATCCACTTGAATTAAATTAAAGAGGATTAACTCTTTATTAGAGATAGCAAGTCATTATACACTTTATATTCTTTGGTGCCTCCTCCTAAAGATGGGTTTCATTATTCAACTTGAAACGCCAAGTTTAAAAACTACTCACAAGTTCTTCAATTCCAATAAAAAAAGTGGAATGATGCATGTCCATATTTAAGTTCAAAGTTGATGACATATGATAAGACAATGATGATCATGAGGACAAGGATGATGTTAATGGCGGTCATCATGATATCAATGGTGAAGATTATAGTGATGATGAGGACAACAATGATGAGGAATAATATAATGACAATGTGATGACAATGATGATAAAATTCATGAGATTTGGTTTATTAGAGTCAAACCATCTGCTTGGATAGTGTGATACTAGTTTGGGAAGTCATAGAATGGAATTATTCCCTTTGACTAAATGCTTTGTTCATTAAAACTTATCATGATAAATCATGTAATCAAGTGGAGTGATGACGATGACGACAATTACAATGATGACAACATTGATGGTCAAAGAATACTGATAATGACAATGGAAATGATGATGATCACGACGACAACAATAATGACGATTATGATGTTTAAGATGAGGAGGAGGAGGAGATGATGAGGATGAGGATGATGACAAGGATTAAAATGATGACAATGATGACAACCACAATCGTCGTCAAAACAATGATGAAAATGGGTAATATATTGATGGTTCCACACCATCCCTTCTGAAAATTGTGCTCCTTTTTCTCAACACTCTTTAATGCATGGAACATGATGATACAAAGAAGATAACCATGGGACATGAAGAAACATAATCCATGCTAGGTTGAGAAAACATGATTTCTTTAGAAAGGAAATCAATAGCTTGGGAAAATCATAAATGGAGATGGATTCAAAGTAGATCCCAAGAAGAGCAAATCTATATACAATTGGATAATTCTAAAGAATGCAATTGAAGTGAAGATATTTTTGGGCTTGCTAGGTTATTATGGAATATTCATCAAGGGTTTCTCTAATATTTAAGGTCCTCTCTATAAATTCACAAGGTAAAGGGATCAAGTTTATATGGACAACCTTTCATAAGGAAATATATATCAAGCTTAAGAAACTCCTCATGCCATCACTAGGATTGATACGTTCTAATTTTGGTAAACATTTTCTAGTATGCATCAATGTTAGTAGTGAGGGTATCGAGGGATTAATTATGTAAGAAGGAATATTGGTAAGCTCTAAGTCTAGGAATCGTAATTTTGAGTATAATTCATGTATATTTACCCAACTAATGAACTAGAACTCTTAGCAATAGAAAATTCCCTGATAAAGAATGGTAGCATTATTTGACTAGAAGGAGACTTGAATTATGAACATACCATGAAGGTTTGAGATACTTATAGACTTGGCCATAAATGAATGTCAAGCAGTGGTAGTAGGTTGAGTTTTTGAGAAACTACAACTATGATTTACAATACATAAAAGTAAAAGAGAATAGAGTTGTATATTCCTTAATTTGAATATGAGATATAACCACCATAACTCAAGATCAATCCGATTTGAATATGGTGATAAGGAAGTGGTCGAAGGGTGACAAATAGTATAATGAATTATATATCAAGACTTGTCAATAAGGGGGAGTTGGAATAAGTACGAAGCCATGAAATATGGAGATTATTACCTATCTAAAGATGGAATACTATTGTGGAGAAGTTTAATATATGTGCTAGACCCAATATAACTAATATCATGAAGCTCATGATGTCCAATATTCAAGACACTTGGGATATTACTAGATGTACTATAACAATGGGTATGATCACTCCTAGAATTAAGAAAAGACCATTAAAATATTTATATGGATTGATGGGAGAAACCTCCTGCAATAATTAATGAAAATGCATGATATAACATAAATAACAAAACATAGAAGGAATTTATTGATCATAGGCCACTTCGAGGGTGAAACCTCCTTTGAGCAAGCTCAATACAAATAAATCGTGTAACCTTCATTGGCCTCAACATGTACTTATATACTAAGTCTAATATAAACAACAATTACTCCCCATGAATGCGGGATAATACAATATACTCTCGAGACGAATTATAAAGCATAGGCATTTGACAATAATATACTAACAAAGTAAAGATAATGGTTGAAATGGGTTCCTAACATCCCCTCCCTCTTAGAAAATATTTGTCCTAAAAAATTTAGATGTGAAAATTGTTGTTGAATCTCAAGGAGTGGTTCCCATGTAGCATCCTCTAGTTGCATGTCGTGCCATTGAATTAATACCTCTATTATGGATCGAGAGCGAAGTGGATGAGTGCACCTATTGAGGATGGCCTCCAACTCCAAAATGATGGATCCTTCATTATATAGTTATGGTAAAATAGTTTGTGCTTTAATGTTGGTACCAATAACTTTCTTAAGACAAGAGATAGGAAATAGTGGGTGAATGCATGAAGAAGGAGGAAGTTCCAATTTATAAGCAACAGACCCAATCTTCTGACAAATCTTATATGGGCCATAGAACTTTGGATCCAACTTATGACGCACTTTGAGTTTCAGAGAGGATCGCTTGTAAGGATGTAGATGAAGAAAAACCATATCAACGACTTGAAAAGTGCACTCAGAATGGTGCTAATCGGATTTTTGTTTCATTTGGTTTCTTTCCATGTGAAGATTATCCTGCAAAATGTGAAGAATCTGATCTCAGTTTCGGAGAATTGTGTCAACTTCTGAAACGGTGAACTACTAGGGTTGTATGGAAGGAGCACTGATGGTGCCTGACCATAGAATGCTTCATATGGAGTCATTTTAGATGCATTGTGGTGGGAGGTATTGCACCCGCATTCAGCGAGAGGGAGCCACTTTTCCCATTGATGTTGTTGTTTAGAGGTGAAGCAATGATGACAAGTTTCCAAACATTTGTTGATGACTCTAGTCTGACCATATGTTTGTGGGTGATACCGTGAACTCATCTTTAGTTTGGTTCCAGTGTGGCGAAATAGTTCTGTCCAAAATGATTTTTGAAAGTTGTATCACGATCTGAGACAATGGAAGAAGGGATTCCATGAAGACGAAAGATATGGTCTGTTGGGCTCCAATCCACTAGTGTAAATTAGACCTTAATTTTATGTCAATCTGGAGTTTATAGACTTAGAGGCATATCCCAAATATAGAGACTCAAAGCTAGACCTGACTGGAAATTTAGTTTAACTATGAAACAAATCTATTAAATGCTAGAATGCTGTGACTTTGAAATACAAAACCTCCCTTACAGAAGCAACTTCATTTGATCTCTTAGTTTAACCAGCAATTCATATGTGAAATATTCTGAGATAAAAGAATTGAACCTAAATCTTAAAAATAGATCACAATACACTACCTATTATCTCATTGCTGAAAGCAGTCAATCATTGATTTCCTTTACAAGAAGACATTCGCAATGTATAACTATCCTCAACAATTCGATATTGAGTAAGCAATGCAATCTAAATCATTCCTACAATGTTTAAACATTTAAATAACAGAGCTCATAACCCTATTCATACAATCTAACTCGTTCTGCAATGTATGAGTAATTACAATAAGGAAAATCGACTTCTACAGGATTTAATTAAAACATACCACATGCAACGATGCAGAAAGAGGTGTGCAAACTTGGTAAAGGGGGCCCTCCAATGCTTTGCTTGCACACGCAAATAAAATCATAGAGCTCTAGAACTCAATTGCATTCACCAGATAGAAATGAACATACACAGTAATTTATCAAATCCACAGTCTTTATTTCAAAACCATACGTCTATGATCCAAGGGGTTTCTTTCCTCTGTAAAATCAAATACTTATATAATTTTTGAAAAACTGGAAATGCTACAAATCTGGAGGACTCATAATGATATGCAACCCTCGAGATCCTCCATCAGATCCATCAAAATAGAAAAAATCAAAACTGTCATGTTTTTATGCTAAGTGGTAGCACAGGTGGTCATCTTTGACTGGAATTGACTCGACACCTATGAAAGCCATATCATTTTTTCGTTAGAAATTTAACCATCCTTGGACATCGAGGATTTTCCTTCCATCTCTCATTTTCTGCCTAGCTGGCCTGCAAGTATCCAACCTAGGAGAAATTACGGGAAGTTAGCACATTCTATAATTTTGAATAAAACCTTAATTTAAATGCCTTAAAAATCTCATAATTCAATTTGTTAAGAAGAAACAACATTTATACCTTTGACCAAAGTTTTGTGGATGAAATTAAGGTTTTATGGATCAAGTATGAAGGTTTATGGAGAAAACTGGAAGGTATTTAGATGGAAAAATAGGTAAAAATGGTGCCCAACATCTCCCCCAAGAGGAAGCTGTTGCATGTCCTCATGCACAAAAAGTATTTCCAAAAATTTGACCTTGCTTGTATCATGACCAAAATTTTGTTATTGAACCTCTACTTTTAATCTCCTGTCTAAGATGATGCATTTGTAGAAATTCGAGATGCATAAAGGAATTTCAGTTTTTCATACTTGGTTTTGTAAGTCTTCTTTTGTTTATACCATCTATATGCATGCTTGCAGATTCGTGCCCTTTGAACTTTAAGCTTCATGTTATTTTCTTTTAACTTTTCATTCCTCAGTTCTAATTCTCTTACTTCTAGTTTCAACTTCTTAACCTTTTTACTGATTTTGGAAGTTTTCTTCTTTTCCATCTTCATTGGAGGCTGCACAGAATTAGTGTCGATCCCCAATTCTTCATTCTCTTGTACTGAATCTCCCTTATTTTATTTTTCAATAGTTTTTTTCTCTAAGAAAGTAGAAGTTGGATCATTTGATATTTCCTATCTTGGATGCTTTTTCTCTTCTTTTTCTTGCTATTCCAAGAAGAGATTGATTTTTTTAGTCTGCTTTATCACTTCATTTGAAATATTTTCAGTTTTTGGGTATCTTTTTCTTCATGAACTTGCCCTATCTCACCTGTTAGACTTTCTTCTTGACTTTCCAAGGATTGTATGTATTCATACTATTTGGCTTTCATCATCCTCTTCTAGTGCTTACTTATTTCCTCGGCTTCTTCTTATAAGTGGTGAATATTTGATCTTGCTTTTGGAACTGTCTTTCTTCTTTCATCACACTCCTGGTTCGTATTCTTCTCTGAGGCTGTTTTGAGCTTACTGCCTCAGAGTTATCTTCTTTCATCTGTGATCATCAACAGCAGTTTTGAGCTTGTTGCTTCAGGGTTCTGTTCTCCATCATTGGGGTATGTTATCATCAATAGTTTGTCTTCTTTCAAGCCTTCTTCAGGCATCTCTTCTTATTCTTCAAACTGATTATGAATTAGAAATTCTTGCCATGTCAGGTTTTGCTTATGTAACTCATATGTGATGATTATTTTGATGAGCCCACAGTGGAAAAGGCTTGTTAATTTATCTTCTGCACACTTTTGAACAACCTTAGCCATCTTGGAAAGACTCTATAATAAAAAATGGGCATGTTAATCTCACAATCACCCCTCAAATGCTGCAATAGCTTGATATGATAAATATATACAATACTAAATCGGCCTTCGCAGGTGATGAATCTTTGGATGATATAGAATATTTCATCCCAGGGATGAACCGACCAGCTCCTTGGTATTCCCTTCTTCCAGTTCACTGATCCTGCCCTTGAACTGCACAGAAAGGGTATCCATGCCTTCTCCTTGAATTGTTTGGTTTTAAAGAATCTCTTTCCTTGTTGTGGTAAGCCAACGATCTATGCCAAAATGTCTTTAGACAGTCTAAAATTCAAATTTCCTACTGTAGCCCTCTCTCCATCAAACAAGTCAGCAAAGGCTAGGCTAACATTGTCATTGTGTCCATCAAAATTTTCAAAAAAAATCACCCACTATTTCTTCTCAAAAATTTCCATACATTTCTCATGAATAACAGTGGAATCGAATTTCTCTGGTTCCAATCTAGATACCATTTTGCAATTTTAACAGGAAAAGAAATATGCAGCAGAAAACCCCAACTTTGCAACTTTTAACTATGTAAACATTTTCCTATTTCAAAACGATCCTCTGAAACTAGAATTGCTATTGATCTAGAAAATTCTTTCGGCAAAAGATTCAAGTTTTACCTCTCCTCTGGCGTTATTGCTTCAAAATTTCTCCTGCGTGTATGCATTCTTCAGAAAGCTAGTGCCCACATCCTTCCTCTGTGATACACGCCTTCTTTTCACTGTGAAATATTATCCCTATATGCCTTTGCATTGTACAACAATCGGGTCTACAGATGGAAGAGTGAAGTTTGGGAAATTATCAAAGAGGAATGACCATTTTGATATGCATTCCTAGGCGTCATAAGTTTGCAATGCGATTTTCTAGGCACATATATATTTTCGTGGGAGCATACAACTGTGATTCCCATGTCTTTTACAATCATTATCTGAACATGCCACTTTTTTTAATCCCAATCACTAGTTCAGGTACAAATTTTTGAAGGCAAGGTTAGAACCATTCCATCTCTATACAATGCACTCCAGTTCCCTTGCATACCCCAGTGTTTGATTAATGAGTTGCAAGGAAGGGATTTCTTTACTTGGAGTGGACTCTTTCGCCTTTTGGAAATACACACATCCATTCCTTATATCAAATGTTCTACAATCCATATTCCATATATATTTTTAACTTAATGCATAATGGACTAGTACCTTTGCCCTAGAATATATAAATAAAAATATAAAAAAACATTTGAATTCCATTGTTGTTTATTTTTTTATTTTTTTTTAAAACATTTCTCTTCCTATTGAGAAGAAAACCCTGCTATAGAATGCAGTTTAAGTTTTGATAATTTGAAATTTGCTTCTGGGATTGATTCTGACCACCATTTTGACACCTAGGGTAGGATAATGAGAGGTGAATGGAATGCTGGCATGGATTGTGAAGGTGATAGAATAGACAGTCAAGCTTATAAGGATAGGTAGATATGTCATTAATTAAAAACAAAGAATCATGCAACTTTTAAAGCATAAAAATTAAAATCCTTACAGACTTTGCTTGATATCCCTTTGTGTTGTGCTTGCTGTTGATGTAGCTAGTTTGCAATTTGTTTCTGATTCACATATGTCCTTCTGATGTCTTCTCTTAAAAATGTCTGCCATCTCAAGTCCCTTCTGCTGAACTGGAAGTCAGGTCCCTCTGCATTGGAAAAGGCTTGGAGGATTCCAAGAAAGAAGAAAAATACAAAGCATGAAATGCTTATCCCCCTCACAGGCCTATTTATTGACTTGTCCTCAAGTCAAACAAGATCTTTATTATGCAAAAGAAACTACCTATGAGGCATGAAATTTCTAATGCCAGAAACTGAAAATATTTTTGTGAATTTTCAATGGCCAAGTAAACCTGGTTTTCCAAGGAAAATTCGAGTTTATGTTGTGCCAGTTGCCTGGTTTTCACAACTAAACTACCTTTTTTTTGTTTCTTGTTTTTTTGTTTCTATTTTGTTTCTTCTTATTTTTTTGTTATTTTTATTATATCTAATTAGAAAAATGGCTAAGAAGAAAGTGAAGGAGAAACACCAGTGTGTTTATCTAGCACTTCCATCTCCCGTTGCTGTGAAATCTGTTGTATGAAATCTTCTTTGTTGATAGGCTTGGTGTAGATTTTTAGCCGATGGCCATTGACCACAAATGTACGTGCTTCATCATCGATTGTTTGGATTTTGACTGAACCATTGTCATATACCTCTGCAATCTCATATGGACCAAGCCAATGAGTTGTGAACTTGGACTTGAAGTCTTTGAATTTTGAATCAAACAATAGGGCTCAGTCACCGATGTGAAATTGTTTCTTTTTGATAAACTTGTCATGCCATTGGGCTCTCTGTTGTTGTATCAAAACATTGTGTTCTATTGTAGCTTGTCTCATCTCATCTAATTGATTCAATTGTAGTATCCTTTCTTGCTGTGCTTCAGAAAGATTCATCCCCAAATCTGCAGCTAACTTAAAGGTATGAATTTCAAATTCTATCGACAAGAGGACTTGCTTACCATAAACGAGCTGATAAGGAGAAAAACCAGTATTGTTTTTCCAAGTGATTCGGTATTCCCATAAAGCTTCAATAATCTTAGCTGACCAATCCTTTCTATGCATATGGACAGTTTTGGTAATGATTCCTTCCAAAGTTTTGTTTGTAGATTCCACCTCGCCATTGGCTTGTGGATGGTAAGGTGTATATTTTTTGTGCTTAATCTTGTACTTTGCTGCTATCTCCTGCACTAATTTAGAAGTAAACTGTGCACCCTGATCAGTGAAAATATCTCCAGGAACCCCAAATCTGACAAATATCTCTTCAAAAAGAAAGTTTACCACTGTCTGTTCTGTGGCTCTTGGTAATGGTTTGGCTTCCACCCACTTTGTAACATAGTTGATACATACTAGAATGTACTTCTTTCCTTGTGATGGTGGATGAATCGGACCAATGAAATCAAGAGCCCACTTTTCAAATGGTTCTATTAGGATTTGTGGTTGGAGTGGCATTTCATCAAATCGTACTGGTCGTCCTATCCGTTGACACGTATCACTGCTCCTAACATACTTCTTAGAATACTTGAAAATAGAAGGCCAGTAATACCCCAAATTGAGTATCTTGTATGTTGTTCTTTTCTCTGCAAAATGGCCACCACGCGATTCATCATGACATGCTTTCAAAATATATAAAACTTCATCTTGTCGTACACATCTCCTAATAATTATATCATATCCCGTATAAAAGAGATCGCCATTAACCCATATATGTCTAGCACTTTGTTTAATAATCTTTTTCTTTTCTTTAGATGACATAGATGGAGGTAGTTGTCCTGATGATAAATAATTGGTGATATCAGCATACCAAGGAGTGATAACAGAAATTGCAAACAAGTTTTCATCAGGAAAACTATCTAAAACAGGAACAACCTCACCAGTATTGTGTAAGCGAGATAGGAAATCTGCCACTTGATTTTCTCATCCAGGCCGATCTAAAACAGTGATATTGAATTCCTACATTAATAGTAACCATCTGGTTATCCGACCATTAGTAATAGACTTATTCATCAAATATCGTAAAGCGGAATGATCTGTGTGGACAAAAATTTCGTAGCCAGTAATGTAATGACGGAATTTGTTCACATCATGAACTACTGCCAACATCTCCTTTTCAATGACTGTATAATTAAATTATACAGGTGTTAGATTTTTGCTGATAAAATAAATAGAATAAGTCATGGTATGCTCTTTTTGTCCTAAAGAGGCCCCTATTGCAGTATCAGATGCATCAGTAGAAATATGGAAGGGCAATGTCCAATTTGGTTCCCTTAAAATGGGAGAAGTTGAGAGCTTCTGTTTAAGTGTCTGAAATGCAGATTGATAGTTAGTATCCCATTTGAAATGTACATCCTTTGAAAGTAATTTAAACAATGGCAGAGCTATCTTACTGAAATTTGCAATAAATCTACGATAATAGCCTACAAACCCTAAAAAGCTTATTACATCTGTTTGAGTTATTGGTTCAGGTAGATTTACAATGATTTGAATTTTAGCAGGATCTACTTTTATTCCAGATGAAGAAATGTGATGTCCTAAAACTATCCCTTCAGTCATCATCATAAAACACTTTTCATTGCTAAGGGAAAGATTTGAGTCAACACACCATTTTAAAATTTTCTCCAAGTTTGCTAAGGAATCCTCAAAGGCACTTCCATGCACAGAAAAATCGTCCATATAGACTTCAACACATTCATGAATTAGATCTGCAAAAATGGCCAAGACTGCTCTCTGAAAGGTATCTGGGGCATTACATAAGACAAAAGGTAAAACCTTGTAGGCATATGTGCCACGGGGACATGTAAAGGTATTTTTGTCCTAGTCCTCTTTTGCAATGCTAATTTGATTATATCCGCTGAAACCATCTAGAAATGAAAAATATTATTTCCCAGCTAAGGCATCTAACACTTGATCAATAAAGGGAAATGGGAAATAATATTTTAGTGTTGCCTTGTTTAACTCCCTGTAATCTACACATATTCGCCATTTGCCATTTTTCTTAGGAACAACAACCAAGGGAGAAACCCATTGGCTGTCAGAGATAGGGTAGATAAATCCTACCTTTAATGCAATTCTTCCTTAACTATCTCTTTTAGTATGGGTTTCATTCTACGTTGAGGTTGTCTGAGAGGTCTGATTTTATCATCTGTGTAAATGTGGTGAGTGCATGTCTCATGATGAATTCCTGGCATGTCAGTGTATTCCCAAGCAAATGCATGGGAATATTTATTCAGAAAGGAAATCAACTGTTCTTCCTGTGATGTAGTAAGATGTGCACTGATATTCAAATTTTTTACTGAACTGATTTCAACTGTTTTGCTTTGGACATCAGTGATTAAATGGACATTAAAAATATCATGAAGTGCCAATGCTAAAGAATGTACTGTACAATTTTCCTGAAAATTCTGTCCCAAAACTTGATCTGTTATAGCATACTGCATGTCTCTTAATTCTTCAAAAATATTAGGTTCAGCAATGAAGTAATCTAGCAAATCTTCGTTGTTTTCTTCTTGAAAATCAAAGAACCGATTGATACTTAGAACAGGATGAATTACTTCTTCTTCCTGATCTTTGGTCTCATTAATCCATGATAATTGATCTAAGACAGAAGGTTGTTGGGCATAAGGATAAAGTGTAATTTGTTTTCTCTCTATCCCATGTGAAATGAGCATACTTCTTGATCTACACCCTATGAAAGCATCGGCTGTTGCCAACCAGGGTCTGCCAAGAATCAATGGATGCCCACCTAGATTAGACTTTGGTTGCAGCACTATAAAATCTACAGGATACTCCCAGGAATCTAAAGAAACAATGATATCTTCTAATATCCCTTCAGGTGTGATTTTAGAACTGTCAGCTAGTTCCAAAACTATAGTGGTTGGTCTGAGATTTTTCAAGTGAAGGTATTCCATTGTCTCTAGTTTCATGACATTAATAGTAACACCTAAATCAATCAGTGTTTTTGGAATTGAAAAATTGTTGACAGTGATTGTGACAATTGGGATGCCCGGATCAACATAATTTTCAATAAAATAGTGCTAGACATTAATCCTGCTAATTTTCCTACCACATGAATTTTTGATGGATCCTTCCGTCTCTTATTAAGACACAATTTCGTAACTACTTTCATATAGATTGGAATATCCTTTATAGCCTGCAGTAGGGGAATTTTGACACATACATTGGTTAACTCATTCAAAACATCAAAATCAGGTAGGGAGATTGAAAGTTTTTCCTTGACCAACCTTTCTGGAAAGGGAGGTATATAAGGTACTAATGTTTTCCCTTTTTTACTGTGATTTTCTGACTATGACTTTTCTATATTTAATTTTTTTGGAGTTTTCTCATTTTTTGCTTGTTCTTCTAAAATAACAAGAGATTATTTTTGTAAAGTTTTTCCAAATCTTAAGTTGATGTTTTGAAGTGGGAGGATTGAGTAGGGGAGTGCCATTCCATCATCAACATTATACATGGGTTTATCCATTTTATTATTCGGATTTGGTATTGGCTGGACTGGCAATTGTGTTGGTCGAGGTGGAGGCTAGTTGGATGGCAATTGAAGCTGTTGAGGTTGTTGTCCTAGTTGGGGAGCAAGATTGGGTTGTTGGAAAAATGGGGCTTGATTCTGCTGGTATTGGGGATATACAGAAGGTTGTTGATAGGGCTGTAGATAGGGCTGTTGATATGTATGGTTACTATGAGTATACCCTCACCAATTTGGAGCAGAATGGGCTAATTGAGGAGACCAAGTTTGCCAGGGCATGGGTGCACTCCATGAATTCTGAACAGGAGTTTGATCATTTGAATGAAACTACTGCATAGGATCTTGAGACATACCTGAAAAACGTGGCTGCCAAGGTCTTCGTTGTCCCATAAAATAAAGAGACTCCATGCTTTGATTCTCCTCCATTCGGGCTGCCTGAAATTCTTTCAATCTGGGGAAATCATCAGTTTTATGATTTGCAGTACATAAGCCACAAATTTGAACAGTATTTAAAGGACATTCTTTTAATGGGTGTTTCTTTCTACATTTAGGGAAAAAAATAGACAGGGCTTGATCTTGTTGGTCTTGTTGTTCTTGTCTTTTCTTCATTCTTGATGTTTCGACCTGTATTCCTAAGGTACTCAATATATCAGTCTTAAAATCTTCTAACAGATTCCCAGGTTCAGCTCTGGACATGCCACTGGTTGCAGATTTAGTTACTTTGGAAGTTACATCCCTTTTCCCATTTCTAGCCTTTCCTCTTGAATACTTCTGACATAAATCTTGTAACTCATCAAAGGGTAAGTAGGAGATGTCACCTTTGCCCATAACATTCAAAATATCAAGGTATTCTTCTCTTATTCCTTTTAAAAATATTTTCCGAGTGATCTCAGGTGTCAAGGAATTATATTTGGATTTCTGCAAGTTGTATGAGAATCTTTCTAGATACTCTTCCAAGATTTTTTCCTCTTGCTGAGACATCCCGAAAATGTCATCTTTTAAATCCTTTGATCTATAATATGCCTGATATTTTCTAAGAAAAAATTTCCTCATCTCATCCCAGCTAGTTATAGAATGCTCTCCTAATCCCATGAACCATTTCAAGGAAGTTGCTTTAAGAGTAGCAGCTACTTTATGGGTGTCATCAGTATATCCATATGTTCAACACAAGATATCAAATTCAAATAGGAAAGAATTTGGATCTTCAGAAGTCATAACATAGAATTTTGGTAGGACAGATGGTGGAATATTTTTCATCTTTACCTCTTCCCCTAGGATGATGCTAGTGTCCAAGATGGGGAATTTAAAGGTGGCTTCCTGATTTTCTTCTACCCTTTCATACCTTTCATGTCTCCTCTCTTCTTCCCTTCTTTCTTGTCTTAGTTTATTTTCCATTTCTAACCTTCTCTCATACTCCCTTCTCTATTCTGTAGTTGGCCCTTTTAATGTTTCTTCTTCAGCCATTTCAAAAGTATCAACAGTTGTAATGAGTCCTTTTTTATCAGATAAAGAAGTTCCTGTTACTTCTATTTTTGGGGGGTTTTTGATAAATCTTCCTTTTTCGTCTCTTTGTCTTGACATAAAACTAGAATCTACTCTGTGTTTTTGAAATTTTCTTTTTATAAGAGAACTAAAGTTCTTAAGTCTGCTTCTAAAATGCCTCCTTGGCAACGGCGCCAAATGTTGGGCTCCAATCCACTAGTGTAAATTAGACCTTAAGTTTATGTCAATCCAGAGTTTGTAGACTTAGAGGCATATCCCAAATATAGAGACTCAAAGCTAGACCTGACTAGAAATTTAGTTTAACTATGAAACAAATCTATTGAATGTTAGAATGCTGTGACTTTGAAATACAAAACCTCTCTTACAGAAGCAACTTAATTTGATCTCTTAGTTTAACCAACAATTCATATGTGAAATATTATGAGATAAAAAAATTGAACCTAAATCTTAAAAATAGATCACAATACACTGCCTATTATCTCATTGTTGAAAGCAGTCAATCATTGATTTCCTTTACAAGAAGACATTTGCAATGTATAACTATCCTCAACAATTCGATATTGAGTAAGCAATGCAATCTAAATCATTCCTACAGTGTTTAAACATTTAAATAACAGAGCTGATAACCCTGTTCATACAATCTAACTCGTTCTGCAATGTATGAGTAATTAAAATAAGGAAAATCGACTTCTACAAGATTTAATTAAAACATACCACATGCAACGATGCAGAAAGAGGTGTGCAAACTAGGAAAATGGGGCCCTCCAATGCTTTGCTTGCACACGCAAATAAAATCACAAAGCTCTAGAACTCAATCGCATTCACCAGATAGAAATGAACATACACAATAATTTATCAAATCCACAGTCTTTATTTCAAAACCATACGTCTATGATCTAGGGGGTTTCTTTCCTCTGTAAAATCAAATACTTATACAATTTTTTAAAAAATGGAAATGCTACAAATATGGAGGACTCACAATTATATGCGACCCTCGAGATCCTCCATCAGATCCATCAAAATAGACAAAATCGAAACTATCCTGTTTTTATGCTAAGTGGTGGCACAGGTGGTCGTCTTTGACCGGCATATACTCGACACCTGTGAAAGCCATATCTTCTATTCGTTAGAAATTTAACCATCCTTGGACATCGAGGATCTTCCTCCCATCTCTCAGTTTGTGCCTAGATGGCCTGCAAGTATCCAACCTAGGAGACATTACGGGAAGTTAGCACATTCTATAATTTTGAATAAAACCTTAATTTAAATTCCTTAAAAATATCATAATTCAATTTGTTAAGAAGCAACAACATTTATACCTTTGACCAAAGTTTTGTGGATGAAATTAAGGTTTTATGGATCAAGTATGAAGGTTTATGGAGAAAACTGGAAGGTATTTAAATGGAAAAATAGGTAAAAATGGTGCCCAACATGGTCCATGAAATTTGTGCGACTTAGGAGGTGGTATATGGATGGATGAGGGCACACAAATGACTATATTTAGAGAGGTGATCAAACACAACCAAGATCATTTTCTTCCCTCCAAATTTAGGGAGCCCTTTAATGAAGTCCATCAAAATATCTAGCCAAATCCGTGTAGGGATGGGAAAGGGTTCGAAAAATCCCGGAAGGAGTGTCATTTCACCCTTATGGCCTTAGCATGTATCACATTCAACCACCATATGTTGAATTTCCCTTTTCATTCCCTTCCAAAATAAGTTACGTTGTGCCCGCTCATACATTTTGAGGAACCTAGAGTGCCCTGTCGATGGAGAAGCATGGAGTTAATAGAAGACATCTTGTTGAAGATCCGTGCTCTGGGGAAGCACCATCCCAAGAGTAATGTGGTACAATAGAAGGGTTATTGGAAAATCGTTGGATGATTTGAGATAATGAAGAGTCATTGACATAGCCTTGTTGAACATATTGCAACCAATTTGGAATAGGCATAGAATAGATAAAAGAGAAACATGGCCATCAAATGTGCGAGAAAGAGCATCTGCCACAAGATTGTACTTACCCTTCTTGTAAGTGATCTCATAGTCATAACCCATGAGTTTGCTATCCCATTTCTGTTGTGTTGGGGATGAGACCCGCCGTTCTAAGAAACATTTCAAACTCTAGTGATTAGTCTTAGTGCATAAATAATTCCCTAATAGATATGGTCGCCACTTCTGGACTGCATGCAAATATCCATCATTCCCTTCTCGTGAACCTGAAATTGGTGATACCGAGAATGAAGATCCAACTTGGAAAAAAAATGAGCACCTTAAAGCTCATAAACAATAGGAATTGGAAACTTATCCTTAATTTTGATGTGATTAAGTGCTTGAATGTCAATGCAGAGGTGCCATTACCCATATTTTTTTCGAACAAGAAGAACTGGTGAAGAAAATGAACTAGTACCACTGCAAATAATACCTTGCTTCAGTTAGTCCCAAATGAGCATCTTAATCTCTATCTTTTGGTGAAAAAGGTAGCAATAGGGCTTGATGTTGGGAGGGACACTTCTAGGATGGAGAGAAATACGATGGTCCTCTAGTCTTGAAGGTGGAAATCCCACTGGTTCATCAAAGACACATGCACATTGATCCAAAATTTGTTGTAGATACAAGGGAGTAGTGGATACCGATGATGGTTGCATATGAATGGAATGGAGTTGAGCGATGACACCATGTGAATTCTTATTAAGGATATTTTGCATGCGATGTGAACTAATGATGCTAAGAGACCCTGGTTATAATCCCTTCAATATGCGTTTTTTATCACTGACTGAAAAATGCATCCAAAGTTTGGAAAAATCCCATAAGATGGGTCCAAGTGTGCGTAGCCTTTGAGCGCCCAAAACCACATCACATCTGCCTAAGGGTGAGGTAAACATGTGAGAGCGTAGGTTATAATATCCAATAGAGATACACACATTTCGACACTTCCCCTTGAAAGGTAAGGTGCCCCCATTGGCAATCATGACATCAAAGATGGAGCAAGGATGGACAAAACAATCAGCTTGTTTGGTGATCCAAGGGTCAATGAAGTTATGAGTGCTACCAGAATCACCGAGTATTGTAAGAGGGATCTTCTTGAAGAAACCCTTGACCTACATGGTTTGTGGGGTAGTGACTCCGGCTAATGCATGGAGAGATATGTCTAGGTGGTCGTCCTGAGAAGGAGGGTCAATAGACGATTGTGGAATGTTGACTTGATCATCTACTAGATTTTGAGCATCTTCACAAATTTCATGTGCAGGAGGAGAATACACATCTAAGAGATAAAGCTTTTACTTAGCACATCTATGTCCTTGGGTGAATTTCTCATCACAATTATAACAAATCCCTTTTTCTCTATGTGCCCATATCTCGACTTCAAACAAATGCTTGATAGGAGTGGTTCTAGGAGTTGGCGTGATTGGAGGTCTTTGGGAAACCATATTTCTGAATGGAACAAAAGTGGATTTGGAGCACTATTGAGATATGATCTTGTCCTCCACCAACTTAGCCAACCCTAGGGCTTCCATAATTGTATTGGGACTGTACATATTAACCTCAT
>LPNX011112754.1:0-17229 GCA_001517045.1 Pseudotsuga menziesii
CTTGGAGAAATCTATGAGACATTTGATAGCATGTTGGGTCGAGTAAGGGCGGCCATTCGTGAGAAAGAGCCATCCTTAGAGTTCTATACGACCCAGATTTGACCCATTATTTAGCGTAGATGGGATCGAATGAACACACCTTTGCACATGGCAGCATATGCACTTAACCCAAAATGGTATGTTGACAGGCCTGGTAGAATTCCCCCCATTGAAGATCTAGAGGTTAAGAAGGGATTTCGAGCTGCCATAACAAAGATGTATGATGAAGATGATGCAAAGAAAATTCGAAGACAATGGGTTCATTTTGCAAATCTCAATGGTCCTTTCAACAAACATGATGCAAAAGAAGATCTTAAGGACTTAGGCCAAGAAGACCCCATTGGTTGGTGGAGGATGCATGGGGATGATACTCCAGAGATCCAGTATCTTGCTATTCGCTTATTGTCTCAGATTGCTAGTTCCTCTGCAATAGAGAGGAATTGGTCTACATATAGCTTCATCCACTCTATCAAGAGGAATAGACTTACCTCTAAGAGAGCAGAGAATCTAGTTGCAGTGCACAGTGCCCTACGTCTTTCACATAGGAAGACACCAGAGTATCAGATGGGACCGGCTACACGATGGGATGTGGATCCAGAGGATGATGCACAGATAGATGAGGAGGAGAGACTAGATGAGGTGCAGCACGGTTTGGTTGGTGTGCCATTGGTCACTCCTGAGGTTGAGACTGAGAGTGACTTTGACTTAGATGGTGACACTCCCATAGATGGTGACTTCATGCAGCAGATGCATCAAGAGGACCAATCCATGGAGCTATCTCCTTGATGCACTTTGAGTCTTTTCATGATTTATTTTTGATACTTTTAGTTTTAAACTTTTATTTATTGTCATTGATGAACTCAGACTGAGTCTTTAGACTTTGACTCATCACTCATTGACTCTTGAGTCTTTAGTACTTTACTTACTCTTCAGTACTATTTTGAGTATTTTTTGCCAAATATGAAATATATTATAATTATACTGCAATGTTTACTAGTCTAGTGTTCAATGTTTAGTGTTTACAATTTATCATTTATGATTTATGACATATGTGACATGTCTATGATTTAGATTTATGATTATTGATTTGTCATTTATCATTTTATGTTTATGTTTATGATTCGAAGTTGTTATGGAAGATGTGCATGTATTTAAAATTTAAAATTGCCATTGTGAACTGAATATCATGTTTACATTGCACAATGATGAATTTCAATTTAGCATGTATTTATTTTTATTAATTAATAATTTTAGAGATGCCCCCCCTATGTTAAAATTTAAAGACCCCGACGCCCCCCCGCCCCCCCGCTCCCTAAAATACCCCAATATTTGGGGGTGCCTCTACATGTCCCCAATGTGCGTTTCCCCGCTCCCACGCCCCCCCGTCCCGGATACTTGGTGGAACACTGTTTTAAACAGCTACAAGTAGAAAACATGGTAAACTTGATGCAATTTTTAGCATACAGTGCAGTTGGAAATTACAAAATAAGTTACATGCTAGACTTCAAATTTCGAAATTTAAAAGGCTGTCTATAGTCTTCAAAATATAGGCTGTCCATATATAATATAGTCTTCAAAGTTTAAATTTAAAAATTAAAATGCTGTCCATAATGTCAAATTGGACAGAATTCCTATTCTTCTGGCCTACTTGTAACATCAAGAAAATCTAAATCATCAAGAGCACAAGGGGCAGTAAAGGCACTAGAAATGCGATCAGCAGAGTCATCACTAACTAAAACTCTATCATCAGCAGCACTAGGCTCATCGCTGCTATCACCATCATCGGCAAGATCATTTTCTTCTGCACTTGGAGTAGGCTTAAACCATGGGTGAGTGGAACTAGATGAATCTTTGGCCACGCTGCTTAAAGGCCAATTTCAAATTGCTGTGAACATAAACAAGGTTTTCCAATCGTGTAGATAGTAATTTGTTTCTTTTCTTGGATTGGATATGGTTAAAACTACTCCAATTCCTTTCACAAGGAGAGGAACTTGATCCCTGGCTCAAAACATGAACTGCAAAACGTTGTAATTGAGGTGACTCTGCTCCATAGTAATTCCACCATGTAAATGGAGGGATGTTGTTTCTATCCTCTATGGCGGAAGCACTTTTAAACAACCCCTCTTCTGACTTGTATGCCCAAAGTTGCTCTCTTAGCTTCCTGGATTCTTCTGGATTTGGATTCAACTACTCAATAGCTGCATAAAGGCCACTCATGACTTCTAAATCATCACTCCTTTCTATCCCAAACAATCTAGGGTCCAAATAACAAGCTGCTGCATGCAAATGGCTATGCAACATCTTCCATCTCATCTATTACCTGCCATATTTTCATGTACTCACTTTCCACATTGTTAAAGGATTTTGCTATAGCTTCCTTGCAATGATCCATCCCCTCATAAACAAAACCCATAGAAGGGCTGTTACTATCGACCATGCGAAGCATGTCTACAATAGGTTCACATATTTTCAAAACCTTCATGGCACTTTGCCAAAAATCACTGCCCAAAATTATTTGCTCCAACTCCTTCCCTTTAGATTCTTTTGAAAGCTGAGAGTTTTCCCACTCTATTGCAGATAACCTCTAATACTTGTCTTTTCCTCAACCACTCTTTTGAGGCAAATGTAATATGTGGAAAATCTTGTGTCAGAGGGCCTCAAATTTCAATAGCTCTCTAGATGCTTGCTTCCTGTATAAGCCCAATGTGAGGTGATGGTTAAATATGAAGTGAGAAATTTGCTTCCCTTTTCGAATGGTCTCATTAATCCATGAAAAATTTGCTAAATCATGTAGCAACAATTCAAGGAAATGAGCAGCGCAGGGGGTCCAATATTTTTTTTTGTACTTATCCATTATTAGCTTTCTAGCTCTCACACAATTTGAGGCATTGTCAGTTACCACTTGGACCACATTGTCTTCCCCAACTTCAAGAATGGCTTCTTCTAAGATCTTGAAAATGTATTCAACAGTCTTCTTGTGTCCTGATGCATCAAATACCTTAAAAAATAATATCCTTTTAGGGCAAGAAACCAACACATTGATTAGCGGTCTATGACACATATCGGACCAACCATCAGATAAAATTGTGCAACCTGTCTCTTTGATCATGGTCAATCTGCCCGTCACCCTCTCTTTTGACCTCTTCAAAAGAGTGGTCCTTATCGTTTCAGAACTAGGAGGTACAGATCCTTTTCCAAAATCAGAAATTTTATTACATGCGTTGATGAAGTAAGGGTTTCTGGTCACAGTAAATGAGATAGCAACTACAAAAAACATGCTAGCCATAGCATCATCAACCTTTTGCTTCTGTACATGCTTCCAGGCTGTCCCACTTGATTTTGTTTGCGAACCTGAGTTGAACTTGCAGCCCTGCTTGGAGAAAATGAGGAATTAGGGTTGTAAGTCATTTCAATCTCTGTTTGAATCTTTCTTTTTTTGTTGTCATTAATCTCGTTCTTCCTTTTAATTTTGTTATAATCATCTTCAAGTGTCTTCCTCAATTCTGTAGGCGCCCTTTTGTAGCCTTTAGTGCCACCTCCTTTACCATTACTAGTGGAAAGTAGGTGGTCCATCCCTCTTGTTAAGGACCCAAAACTGATGGCCACATAATTTGCATTTCAAATGCTTCCTAGACCCATCCAGTTTTTCCATATACTTCCATCCTTCTGCTGTTGATTTTTGAGGTGCCATGCTTCTGCATTTGTTGTTTTGTAAACCATGTTTTAGAATTTATTTTCTATTTTGAAAAATCAGTGAATTTGTAAGACTTGTCTCAGTCTGTTTGTAAGCTTAATTAGTTGGCATTTGGAAATGGAATTGAAAATCTAGATTTCTAATTCATGAACAAACTAACAGTAGAAAAATTTAAGTCTTTAACTACATAACCTATAAAATATTAAGTTTATTAACTTAAAAACAACAATATTTAACTAACCTGGTTCAAAATTAAAAAAAAAAAGCTGCATAACTAGGGACAGGGGTTCTGGTTGAATAGGGATACATTGTTACCTGAAGGCTCTGGCTGATAGGCTGAGCCACAACGACGACTAGGCCCCGTGGGCTGTGGCTATAGTGTGCACTGTGCGGTGTTCGACCCAAAACAACGTCATGAGTCACGACTCACATCCAGAACACAGCTATAGGAGCTCCACCGAGCAGCTGGCAGTGGGCAGTTGATTATGCTGGCTCGTAGAGTGTAGAGTCGTATGCTGGTCACCGTAGTGAGTAGTTTCCTGTTGTTGCGTTGCACAGTACCCTCAGTCGAGAGTCCGAGTCACCTTCACTTCAGCATTGGCAGTGGTTTGCTGAGATCCTGAAACACGACACACAAGTTTGCAGTTGCACTGTGCAAGACTGCTGGTAGTGGTGCAACTGCACAATGCTGAAAGCCTGAATGTAGCAGACTCAGAATTGTGGTAGCGAATGTGAGCAGGGGAATTGGTAGCAAGAAACGGGCTATGTAGCACGCGAAATGAGAACTGTCTACAGAACGTGGGAACGAGCTATGTAACAATAAAATGAGAACACAAAGTGGGGGACCCAGCGAAAAGATGAATGCAGCGGCAGGATGACGGTAGGGTTAGGTGAAAAAAATTATATAAAGAAACAAAATTCACCCTTGTTTGAAATTTGCCTTGAATTTATCCCTAAATTCGTTTTAAAATCCGGTTTAAGTTCGGATTCGATTTGATTAAGTTCGTTGGAGTTTGATTCAATTCGTCTTGGAGTTCGACGTTGAAATTCGCTGAACTAAAACGAATTTTGATTTTTGGATAAAGTTCGGAGAATTTCGAATTTCATGGAAAAAATTCGCCGAACCCCGTGACATAGATTGTATTATATTCAGTTCTTGTTTGAAAATTAGAGCGTAATTTGTATTTTACACTGTGTGTCATCTTGTTGTTCTCTCTGGAAGAGAATATCTAGGATCCTCCCTAGAGGAGATTATCAGATCGTGTATGGGTCCCTTCTCCATGGTTAATGTTTCTTTGGGGATGTTGTCTTCTTCTTCTCCCTTGATTTTGCTTCTAACTCTGACGCACTTTAAGATGTTCCCTTGTTTATCTGGCGATGGGTAGCCATTTTGTTTTGTTTGGTCAATATCACATTTTGTTTGACATTGGAATTTATCATAGTTGAAAAAATCGTAGCAAAATCGTCAATGTCCCGAAAAAATCGCGAGATTTTCAGACCGTCAATTTTCCAGGCTGAAAATCGTGATTTTTACCAAACATTGGACCGCGCAAACACTATTTTTTGGAAAACATTGCGTCACGATCCAAAAAATCACAACTCCAGTTGGGTTGTGGGGCTTAAAAGCACTTTTTTGGTTTTTTTGCCTCATCTTGACTTGGCCGATTTGGAGAAGGAAGGGAGAGGGTTTGTGAACATCATCAATCACTGTGGAGGAAGCTAGACATCCATCATCATCAACATCAAGGTTTTTTCATTGGAGCAAGGATTCAACCTCATTTTCCAACCGGTGTTGAAATTTCAAATTTCCCAATCTTAGGTATGTATTCAAATTCCACCATGTTACTACTATTTTTTCCATAGATGTACGCAAGTATGCTTGCCTCTTATTTTTCCTTAGATTTTGCCTCTTATTTTTGTCATTTTGCAATGATTTTCAACCCCATGAAACGATGTGAGGTTTTTTTATCCCTAATAATCTATTCAACTTGATGCTAGTTTATTCCTATTGGGGTTTAATGTAATTTTTTTTTGTTTTTTTGGTGCCCCAGGTTTGATTTTTGAGGCTATTCATTTACATTGCAAATATGCCAAAGGTGTTGGATCCATTTTGGCCATATGTTGACCTTGAAGATGGAACAAATCGACAACGCTTGAATTGCAAATTGTGTGGACAATATATGGTAGGAGGTATTAATAGTTTGAAGTACCATTTAACAAAACCCAGTGGCCATGATATGGGCCTTTGTAGTGCAGTTGCCCTAGAGATTATGAGAACTGCCCATGCTACAATTCACTCGAATGATAGAAAAAGGGAAGAGTTATCTGCAAACAAAGCCGAACTTGCGGTTGGTGGCGTGGCTAGATCTTTAGGGATATATAGTCATCCCATTGAGGGTAGTGGTAGAGGCTCCACGACCACAAATTCACCTACTAGCCACCTCATCTTTATTTGGTCCATGGATCCAAAGTAGTGCACAACCTTCCATTAGGTCAATTGTTAAAAAAAGAAGGAAGAAGCAGACAGGCTTATGGGAAGGATGCTTTTCTGGAGTGACTTGTCTCTTAGTCTCTTAAAAAAATAATTTTTTTAGCCAATGTGTGATGCCATTGCTATTATTGGCCCAAGGTACAAGTGCCCTATATATAAGGAGATTTGGGGGCCAATTCTTCAAGTAGAGAAGAAGGACAACAACTTTAGATTGGAGGATTTCAAATAGTCATGGGAGAGCTTCGAATACACAATGATGTTTGATGGTTGGACAGAGGGAAAGGGTAGGACCCTTCTCAATTTCTTGGTCCATTGTCCTAAAGGTACCGTGTTTATCAAATTTATGCATTAAGATATGTAAAAGATGCAACACTATTATGTGAGTTGATGGATGGGATCCTCCAGGAGATCGGTTTGCACAATGTGGTACAAATCATAACAGATAATGGGACTAATTATGTGGCTGCTATCAGATTTCTTATGGAGAGGCACCCCTCACTGTTTTGGACTCCATGTGCTGCACATTGTATTGGTTTGATGTTGGAGGGTGCAGGGAAAATTTCCTTCATCAAGTAGGTCATTGATTAGTCTAGGAGCGTCTCCAAATTCATTTATAACCATGTTGTTGTTCCTAGCCTCATGAGGAGATGCACGAGAAACAGGGAGTTGATGCATCCTAGAATCACACGTTTTGCCACCAACTGCATTTCTCTTCAGTCTTTGCTTCAATGTCGGTTTGAGTAGAAGCAAATGTTTGTTTGTGACGAGTGTCGTGATTGCACATATAGCAGGAGAGAGGACGGGAGAGCAATTGCTAGATTGGTGTACATCGACTCCTTTTGGGTAGGAGTGGAGGTAGTGTGCTAAATCAATGAGCCTTTGGTAAAGGTTTTGAGATTAGTTGAAAATGATAAGATCGCTATGGGATATATGTATGAGGCCATGGACAGGGCCAAAGAGACTATTTGACGTTATTATGTGGGGAAGGGTACCAAGGGATACAATAGATACATGATGCTATGAGATTTGATTGATAGTCGGTGGACCAGGATGCTCCATCGACCCATTCTTGCAGCTGCACTTTTCCTCAACCCCACCTTTTCCTACAAGTGTAAATTTGATTATGATGGCAAATTGTTGGAAGGGCTTATCTCACGTCTTAATAAGTTGGTTCCTGATGTTGAGACTCCCTAGAGTAAGCCACGTGGATGCAGTGAGAGAAACCAGTCATGCAGATGCGGGTGGTGCAAGAACCCTAGTCACGCAGATGTGGATGCAACTAGAAACAAACAGTCACGTCGATGCAATGAAAGAAACCAGTCACGTGGATGTAGGTGGTGTAAGAAACCCAGTCACACAAATGTGGATGCAGCAAGAACAAACAGTCACGGGAATGCGATGTGAGCGGAAGAAACCCAGTCACATACATGGACACGAGTTTTCACTTATGTGTAAATTGAATGATACCTTTAAATAAACCAACGCAAATCTAGCACTTATGTTTACCTAGGAATAAAGTGGTCCAAAAAATAAAACATAAAAATAAAATAAGACCAATAATAAAAGGTCCAATGGTTTTATAATAAAACCATAAAGTAAACAGTCAAAGGTTTTACCATAAACAATAAGTGGGTCTATGGTCCTTTTAAAAACATGAAGTAAATGCACTTAGGATAGTGTACCAAATAAAATCCATAAAGTAGGAGTCATCATAATCAAAGGTACACACAAGTAAGAGTGCTAGGACCAAGTAAGATAAAGGTCCAAGAGACAACCAAGGGGTCACAATAAAACAACCCACATACCCACAAGATAAGGTGAACCATAAAAGGTGGACACACAACTCCTTTAGGACCAACAAGACCAGTAATCTTTTCTCTCTCAAGGTACATTGTTTTATATATTTCTATCATCACTGTATAAGGGGGAAGATCCAAACTGGATGGTAAGATCCTTTGGTCCTCAATACTGCTCCTAAGGGTTAGGTGCTAGGGATACCATCAAGGGGTGGCCAGTCCCTTGAGAAGCAACCTAACAGTACCGAGAGGACATCACACATCATCATTTTCCATTCTTAAAGAATGGCTGCCAACCCTAGGCTGAGTTTTAGTCCTAGAGTGAATCATGTTGATCCAACCCCTGGACCCCGACCGGTTCCTCCATTCTCCCAGAGAATTGTCCTTAGTACTAAGCTAAGCTTTAGTTCCAGGCTAAAAGTTGATCAACTACCTGCAGGACCTACTTGGACATCGTGTCCTTGGTCCCAGACTAGAATATGTCTCTGTCTCTACTTGCAGGATCTACTTGGACATCATGTCCCTGGTCGCAGATTATAATACCCTAGAGGCACATAGGGGCCCTAGCCACATGCTAGGGGATTTTTCCATGGCATCAACCTACTTGGTCCTAGACCAAGATCCCCAGGAGACTACTCAGGGCCCTAGGGTACCTTCTAGGGTCTTACTTTGCCCTAGTTAACTGACTAGGGTACCATCCTCTCTGAGAATGGGTCTTGTAGCTGCACTAACTTTAACAATGTATTCACAATTTTTTCTTGAAATAGGAAAATGATACATCTTGATTGACTGTTATTTATATAAGTCCAATTTAGTGTTAATGGATATGATCAAGTTGTGTTATGTGTATGTGTGCTAGCAACAATGAGCATATAGTTTCAGATCTAAAGAGTAAAGGTATGGATCTTGCTTGATGAGAGTTACTTGATCTAATAACTATACAATGCTAGAAATTAAGGGCATTAACACATGCAAAAGTGTGACTATATGAAACTAGATCTTAACAATAGTAAACATGCAAAAAATAGCTCATTAAAAGAGACTTGCAAATTAGGCTATATGAGCATAAAATTTGCACAATGCTAAGATCTATCACTGATTAAATTGCTGTTTATTAGATGCAGAAATGAAAGAATGAACACCAATCGCAAAAGGAGTTATTTGAATGCTAGCAAAATGATTTGCATGCAATTAAATCTTTCTCTTCAAAGCTACCAGCTATAGATGATATAACATTCAAATATATAGAAAAAAAATGTTGTATAAAGAATATACCTGCAAAAGAGTGTTAGCGTAAAGAACAAGTTATAACTTATAAGCATTCACCATATACAATGAACCAAAAAACAAGACATTTTAACCAATAGTTTGATGTGGTTAATTTTAGATCTTAGGTTATAGTTCTTGAGTTGATTATGTGTGTGGTTCACTTCTTCAACTTGGATGTTATGAGCTGGAAATGATGAAAAAGAAGGGGGTGCGAAACTCCTTAGGGAGAAGAATTGTCTTTCAGCCAAGTATGATGTTGAAGTCAGCAACTAGGAGAGTGAGAAATAGAATGGAGGAAAGAGGGGTTTCAAAGACCAAGTGCGTTTATAGAATGGTGAAGGGCTATGGAGTTATACGTGTTTCATAACAACAACATTGATAAAAATGATTGAAGAGGAGGTTCTTGATATTCACACATAACATAACCAAGGGTTTTCTTGAATTCACCTTGCTTCAATATAATCTAGCTAAATCACCAAATACAAGGAAGATCAACAATCCAAATGGTTAGTGCTCAACTAAATCAAATTAAAATAAACATGCAAGAATAAAATACTTGATCTATTAGAATGAAGGACAAGGAATTCAATTCTTACAAGATAAATACCTTATTAAATCCTAGAGGCAACTAGCAATCCAAGATCCTTTGCTTGCATGGAAATTAATACATCACAATGTTACCTTGGTTAAAATTTACCAACATCACCATGAAATAGAGATCCACAAGAGCCCAATCACATGAAGAACATTACACAAGGATTTCAGAAAAAGTTCTTTATTCCAATCCCCAAACATTCAACCCCCTCCAAATGAATTCACCTTTTTAATAAGACAAGGAGTTGCTACTTTGGAAGTGTCAATGAGTTATTACATTGCGTGGAGTGATGATCTCAAGAAAATAGATCAACGAATGATATTACAATAATTACAATGATGCTTTCATGTAGATGCCAAGTCACCTTCCTAAGTGGGGCAAATCACTAATTTGGACCATGTCAAGTGGATGAGAGGAAATAAGTGGACCACTTTGCCATGTCAAGTAGATAATCATCAATGTCAAGTAGTGGAAGAACTAACAAATGGGTACATGCAATGTATCTTCCTCAATTAAAATAGCCCCTCATAGTGATATGCCATCCTTGGTCAATTCACCCTCCTTTAGTGGGCCCAAAAGATGCCATGTGATCATGGAAAGTCGAAAAAGCTTCCACATAGACTTTGAAGATGAGTCGCCATGCCAAATTATCAAATGAATATCTCTTTTATGCAGTGTTTTAAAACTTGGCCCGAGACGACTCGGACTCGGCCGAGTTGACCCCGAGCCGAGCCGAATCAGCCTTTAACTCGTGTTGGATGGCCGGTTCGGTACCGAACCGACCGAGTTGATATCAACTCGGCCCGGTTTGATACCGAATCGACTAACTCGGCTGAGTTAAAGGTCAACTCGCCGAGTTGGAATTTTTTTTTTAATTAAAATTTATTAATTAACTAACCTAAATCTAACCTAACCACTAACCTAATCCATAACCTAACCTAATCCCTAACTACGGTAACACTTTAACTCCCTAACTTACCTGCCCATGGCTTCGTTTGTGGACCTTGGTCTCTAATAATTGATGCCGACTGATAATTGATGTCGACTGTCCAGACTTTACCTGTGACTGTGGTTGAAGACCGTGGTCTTCGTCTGATAGTTGAAGACTGAAGTATTGGGTCATGAGTGTTAACCATGAGTATGGCTCAGTCCTTGCGTGGGTTTAACTTCAAACTTCAGTGCTTGCGTGGGTTTGTTCAGAGTTTCATACATGTATTATGTATTTGCTGCTTGCAGCCTTGCACATTGGCACAATACCCTTCATGCAATTCTGATATGTTCACCCTTATATGGTATATATATGATCATACTTTGAATGTTTTGTCTCTAATGCTTTAGAATGATGGATTATAATTTTTAAAATATATTTTTTCTTTAAAATTTAAATATTTTATATGTTTTTTAGTAAACCGAGTCATTAAAATCAAACCGGCCGAGTCATTGCCGAGTCCGAGTCCGAGTCCGAGTCTGAGTTTTAAAACATTGCTTTTATGGCTTAATTAATTAATCAAACCTTACTTAAGTTTTTTTAAATCAAAATTTAGGCAAAAGCCTTAATTAAAGCCTATTAGTCCAGAAATGACATAAACCAAGGGGAATTTGATCTGAAAGACTTCCAAAGCCAAAGTATATGACAGCTGAGCGTGGCACCAATATCAAATCTGCTGTCTAGTCCTATTGATCAATCATACTGCCTTGCTGACCAAGTCAAACTGCTGAAAACATCATACTTGTTAAAACTATCTAACCAAATACTAGAACCACTGTAGACGTCTGAAGACCATATGATGATGTCTTTGAAGTTTTGAAATTATAAAATAATGTTGTATTACAAGTCAAAGTGTAATGAATACAAGCAAACTAATCATAAGTGTGAGTCATCATATAACATAGCTCATGTAGACATGATTATATACCCCATAAGTATCTTCACAAGATTCATGAGATAAATGATGTAGAATCATATCATAACCATAATAACATTTAAGTACTTGCAACATTTAGTTCTCAACCAAGTTTAATAACATTTATCATCATATCTTAAAGGTCAATAACATTTATCATCATATCTTAAAGGTTAATAACATTTAAGAATCATATCATAACCATAATAACGTTAAGTACTTGCAACACATAGGTGAATGACTCAACCAAGGTTAGACAAGTGGAATGGTTTTCAATCAACTTAATGACTCAAGATATGGGAATCAGGTTGCCTTTGTAATCTTCACCAAAATACATACCATAGGGATGTGTCTCAGTAAGGGATTGTGTTATGAGGTATTACCCCCCTTGACTTTAGCAATAAAACTCCCCTTTTATTTTCTTCTTCTTGTACTTTGGGTGAGGAGACCTTAGCCTTGATTTTATTGAAGGCATGTGCAAGTAAAGCATTGCAGGATTTTCTTTTTTTCTTTTCTTTTGATTGCTAAATTTTTGCTGTTTTCTTGGTCCCTCTTGATTTCATTAAGACTTGTACTAATTGTTCTTCTTCAACAGCTTTTGGTATAAGATTCTTGGATTGGGAGCTTGTTTTCCATTACCCTTTTTCAGGCATTATAGGGGAATGGCCTTCTTGTTTTGGATCGAATGGGAAACATTGCTCAATGGTATCGTTTTTTGTTTAATAGCAGCCAACCTAAGGGAGCATATATGGGAACTTATTGAATCATCGCAAGATTCATTAGAACACAAGTGGGCTTGAGACACAGAGAAAACATGGAGGCACTTGTGGTTACGAGAATACAAAGGGGGAGATCAAAAGTTCTTCAAGACAATTTTCTAACCATTAGGATGTAGAATCAAAGTGAAATGATGATGGATAATGGAAATGGCCAATTATGAAACCGAAGAAGGGAGAATAATTTTTGCAAAACCAAGTGTCATCTTGGTCCATGGTACATAAATAAATCAAATATCCTTTGCCCATGTCAACCTATGACTGATACTACTAGCTATATTCATGAAAATAACCATATGCATGATCATGTAGAAGCAACAAAATACAACATTATCATAGCAAGTATTTTGGCATGGGATAGCATCATATCATAATCATTAAAACACTGATATCATCTGAAACCATGGAAGTTTGAAATGCTGAAGGAAGCTGAAAGAAAAAATAAGTTCTAGTATGCTCATACAGTATATGGCATAACCGTACCAACTCTTGTTACTAGATACTTGGCATCATCACAAAGCTTGACTTGAACTCTTGAGACGTGTTCTGCTAGACTTGAAAATAGTTCTTGCGCTAATGTCATATGCCTTGATGCTCCACTGTCCACATACCAAGCGTTCTTCGGAATTGTGCTGGAAGAGAGGCAAGATACCATCAAGAAATCTGTCTCAAACTTGGAGGCAAACTTGTTCATCCGAGTTTCAATTGAGGCTGCTACCTAGTGCTGTTGCTTCCCTTTACCCTTCTTCTTTAGACACTGTGATGCATAATCTCTGTTCTTATGACTTATGAAGAACTTAATTTTACTCGAGTCCTTCCTTGGATGTGAGGTTGACTCCAGACCCCTCATCTTACCCTTGCTAGGTCCTTTATCTCTTCCCTTCCTCACTTGACCAATTATGGCACGTTCACTATCACCTCCCTGCCTGCTAGCCTTAGACTCCATCTGAGTTTCCTCCTGGATATAGTCAACCCATAGTCTTTCCTATGAGGGTAGGTTCTCCCGAGCATAAACACCTTGGACAAATGTTTCTCATTTAGATGGGAACCCATTTAGTGCCCTATTTACTGTTGAAATTTAAGGGTTAGATGAGTTTTAACACAAGTAGTAAACTTAATTGCATGAATATCTAAACTTAGATTCACAATAGTACTTCATAATAAAATTTAAACTGTAATAAAACAAAAACATAATTTCATCTCTTTCAACTTAACGCTCCATTTGGTCACTGCTTTAAAGTTGGTCCTCAAGAATCATCAAATGCTATGTACAGTAAACTAATAAATCTCAAATGCCATGTACAGTAAAATAAATCTCAAATGCCATGTACAGTAAAAACATAAAATAATGTATAGGAGATATCAACAGAATCGTAACCATTATTTGAGTTAGGCTTATACTCAGATACTTAGTTTTGATCTTGTCACCGAAGGGACAAGTCAATTGTGTAAACAATTTACGTACCTTGAGAGAAATGTTTAAGGTCGAAGTAAACAGACCTCAAATTCTTTATTCAAATTAGCACAGTCATACCTAGTACAGACATATAAGACATAGAGAGGGCACATATAAGACATTTTTGAACATTCCATGCTCTAATTTTATTATACCCTTCCCTTTAGCTTGGATTTGAGTGTCATCACCCATGTGAATACTTGGACCATCGGTAAGATTTAATGAAGAGAATGATTCTTTGAAGGAAACCATGTGGTTGGAGTCCTGAATCACGGAGGAAGGATTGAGATTTTGAAAATCCAGTGTTCAGTGCATGGCATTTCTCATAATATTCGGTCTTCCTTGCGCCTTCAGGGAGGAAAATATGATGTTGTTCAAGGAGTCTTGACATCTAATCTATGGTTTTCTTCATATCACCTTTCTCTGTATGGTTTCCTTTCTTACAGTAGGAGCACTTTCCCTTGTCAAACCTTTGATGTTTGTCCTTCTTCGAGCCTAAGGCTCCATCTTATCCTTGCCTTTCTACTTCCCCTTTGCTTGCGTATTCTTTGTCTCCCCAACCAAGAGAGCTTGATTTTTGGAGGCTCTGAGGGCTCCCATCTGTATCAGCTTATCTTGTTCTTGAATAAGAGATTCTGTGAAGGAATCAAGGGATGGCATTTGCCAATTTGGAGTTGTCAGTGTCCTGAAGTGAAAGGTGGATATGAACAATGAGAATTTTGGGCCAAATTTGCTCAGAATAGAGAGCACCAATTGCTCATCTTTCTTGTCAATCCCACACTGCTTGCACTTTTTAACTTGGTGAAGAATTGTTGAATGGTTTCCAAGTTGCTAGGTTGAAGAGCAATCAACTCATTCTTCAGAATATGACCTGTCAGCTCATCCTGCTTGCCAAACAATGATTCAAGCTTCTGCCATACTTCTCTTGGAGTTTTTAATCTATCTAGGTGGAAGAGTAACTCCCTGGAGATATGAATGCACATGAAACCAAATGCTTCATGCAATTTGTTCAGATACTTTGACTTCTCAAGAGGCTGCTAAGGTTCGACCTCCTTGCCCATAGTGACCCTGTATAGACCTTTGTTGTGCAATACAATCTGCATATCAGCCCTCCAATCAAGATAGTTGAAGAGTGTGAGGATCCTAGGTGTCAAGGCTGCTGAATTCTCCATCTTGCAACTTCAAGGAGCAACACAATTCTTCTGAATTCTTCAATTTACCCGCAAAAACACTTCGATTCGAAGGAAAACTGATTCAATCACTCTCTACTTTGACATGTGCACATTATCAGGGTGCTTCACACCTGGCTTGACTTTTCTGGATAAAATCCAGAAGGAGCAAGTCACAGATACCAGGAATTATGTGGAACCTAGTTGCTTCTGGTGCATCAATGGAAGTTTTCGAGGATTGAAGTTGGTCTGATTACCTGCTCTGATACCATGTATAAATTAACAAAGCTTCATGATCTTCAGGCTTGATGGAACCTCACTTGTGAAAGAAGGTTGAAGGAGGAAGAAGAAATTCAATGTAGAATGATCAAATAGTCATGGTGCAATTGAATAGTCAAGAGACAAAAAATTGTCAGCATAACATTACTCACATAATTATTAATTTGTATGTAATACAATTATGATACAATGAAGGAAATTCGAATCCTCTAGGAGTGATTTGAATCCCATGACTTGGACCGATTCCAGATTTCACTAACTGTGGGAAAATCACCACTTGAGGCTCACTAGTGCAACTCCGGACAACTGAATCAGTTCACAATCGGTTAACTGACCAAGGTAGGTGAGCGAAGGCGCCTAACTCCCTTGAATCATGCAAATGTGGTGTTATGCTAACTGAAGATGAACTAAGTTACTGATGCCCACTGGAGCATAAATCAACACATACTAGGGTGAATTGATGTTGGGACTCACAAGACTTGGTGTGGGTTCCTAAATTATAGGGAATGGTTTCCGGGGCTCCCAAACTCATGCAAACTGGCGCATCAGGTAGTAGGTGGCCCCTCGATGAATTTCCCATGGCAATAATGAAGTGGCAACATACTCCTAAGCTAGGAAATGGCATTTAGACTGGTGGTCAATCCAAACACAGATCAAAAGGCCAGGTCATACTTGCTGCTGCAAATGGAAGACATGGAGTTTTATCTGGCTATCTTGTCTTCATTTGTCCATGGTCTATGCTGGACCTGAGAGGTTTGTGATCCAGCTCCTTGGCTATACAAATTTCCTTCTGCATATTCTGAGGGCCTGACCTTCTATTTTCTTAAACCTGAACTTTAGCTGAAGTATGGTCTGCCTCCAGAGTGCTGTCTGGCCATAAATTTTCTTCTAGAAATTCCGAGCTGCATATGATGGTGTCTGAGCTGCATATTGTGGTGTATGAGCTGTATGAGCCACTTTTTGGATATTTGAACCAAGTAGGGGTATGCTTTGCAACTTTATACTGGAGACTATGTCACAGGGTTCGGCGAATTTTATCCTTGGAGCTCGAAATTCGTCGAACTTTAAAAAAAAATCGAAATTCGTTTAGGTTCGGCGAATTCCAACGCCGAACCTCAAGGCGAACCGTATCGAATCGAATCGAATCTAATCGAACCTCAAAGAACTCGAACTTCAGGCGAATTTTTGGCGAATTCTTATGAATAGTTTAATGTTGCTCCGGTGACCGATTCCTTTAGATTTGAAGCCAAACTAGATACCAATCGTACGATGGCCAGTCTTATATTTTAGTTATACGTTTCAAAGATTCGATAGCAACCAGCAACTTATTGAGCGATTACCGTAAATTGCTTCCAATGTTAAAGACCACCACACAAAATTGTGTTTGATTCTGCTCGAGGACGAGCATGTTGAAGCCTGAAGGTTCAATTTGTTGTCAATGCGCTCGAGGTATTTGTGCATGAGCAGCTTGGTTATTAGTGCGGTTTCTGATACGTTGTTTCGGTTGAATCTGTCTATGAGCACGCAGTCACGAAGCCGCATGCCTTCTGTAAGGGATTTGTAAGCTTTGATCAAAGACGGGGCCTAGCAATCGTTAATGCGCTAATTTTTTTTTTTTTGATAAGGTTTTTCACTTTGCCGAGAGTAATAAGGTGGTGATTTATATTTATAAGAATTATTAGAATTTATTGTTTATAAAAGTTATATTTATTTATTGTTTATAATTGTTTATAAATTATAATAATTTATTGTTTAGATTTT